>CM033631.1:19878745-20043745 GCA_019453435.1 Rhinogobius similis
CCCATGTATAGCCATTCCATCTTTTATTAAGGACACAGGTGCAAGACACACAAGTTCCATAGAAAAGGTAATATATATATAAAAAAAAAGGAAAATTAAGAATAAAAATAAAGAATACTGTAAAACAGTTACAGTGGTATTTACAGTATATTAATAGAACACTTCTTAACAAAGACATTTACAATCAACAAAGTTAGCAATAAACATCTAAATAATAAGTATATTTAAAAAAATGCAAATGTAGCAAGGTACCATAAAACAGATAACTAACAAAAACCTCTCTCCACTTCCAGTGCACCAAGAAAGTCATTGAATCGAGCAGTCCATGCGGTTCAGGAACCTGACCAACAGTTTGTACACTCCTATCGTGGCCTTGAAGTACGCTGGACGAGACCGGGGCCTGTCTGCTCAACACCTTCTACAATCTGCTCTTTCAACTTTGGGCCCTCATGCACATCACGATGAGCATCCTCAAGTGCCTGACCTGGGCAGCTGCCTGAGGAGGCGCACTATCTCCTGAACTGAAGAGCTATACCACAATCTCACGTTTGATGCCAGTTGTCGCCAGTTCCTCCTCCTGCCTTTTTATGGCCAAGTGATCTGGGATGAGCAGGTAGACTATGGGTATTAAAACCAGCAAACAATGTGCAGTTTTTAGTTGAAAACATAAACCATGATAAGCTTTGGGAGAAATCATGCACAATTGCACAATATTTCATATACAGTATGTAGTATTAGTCCATAGAGACATGTTATAAATATGCTGCAGTAACATTTTTACTTTCAGTCACCTTTCAAAGAAATAAAAACATTAACGGAATTACTATTAATTACAAAGTTAGTAATCAACTTATGTGTGTCATAATTTTACAAAAATTTAACATGTTTTTTTTTTTTTTTTTTTGCACAATAACGTGAAAAGAAAACATCTGTTCCAACTTTAGGTGCCATGGTGTGTATATATGTATAGATGATTATAAATAAGTTTTAGGTTCTGATTTTTCATTTTATGTTGGTTTACCTGATCGTATTAATCTACATAGCAATTATAAGCTGTCAGTATTAATAGTGTTTAACAGTGTTGAAATAGTATTTTGGAGACATCAAACTAACTGCTTAAACCTCTCTAGTGATAAGCTTCATTGTGTTATGACTCCATGGTGTTACTGGTGTTATTGTAAGTGTATTGCAGTGATGAGGCTGTCTATACATTATCGGACTACAGCACAGAAACTAAACCTAAGTTATGAACTCAAAAAGAGCAGAAGGATAAACATGAGATAAAAGTCTGGACTATACTCAAGTTACAGAGAAGCAGGAACTTTGTACATAAAGCATCGAGGAAGTGCCTGTACTTATGTAAGTTGTGACCCAGAAAGATTACGCTTTATTTTGCATTAATAGGGACTCTAATTGTTATAACTGGATGAATTATATTTTAATCTATGGATGTTCTAATTCTAAGTTGTATTTTTTATTTTTAAATATACAAAATCAAAAGTTGTTATTTTGTTTCTTTAAATTATGTTCCTCCTGATTGAAAAAAATAAACACCCTGATTTCCTCAGCTTTGTTTCCTTTATAGCATTAGCAGACAGTGACTTCAACAGGGGGCAAACGTTTTCTCTACATCATTGCCTCCCACTACCAACTTGTTGACAAGCAGAGCTTATGGGGTGCATGGGAATGTGTCTTCAGTGGCACACGATAAGGATGAAGAATACAAGTTGCTCGCTCTAACATTATCTTCTGGTGCCATTTTAACCAACAACGCTCAATACTCCTGGAACTTGAACTTGCACATCTTTTGGATAAATTTGCTGAACTTTCTAGGTAAATATTTCGTTTATTCTTCAAGTGCATGGCCCAAGTTAGGTGATGTGTTGATGGATGTAAAAGGAGGTCATGGCTCTGCTCCTCCCTTGAACTCCCCCAGCCTGCTCACACACACACCCCGCTTTGTACCATGTGAGAGAATGTGACCTGGTTCCCAGTCCACGAGGAGAGGGGTGAACTCCAATGACAATCTCCCCAGGACGCACTCAGCTGCCCCCCTTGCCACTCAGCCTCTCAGGTCCAGATAGGACCTGATAAGACCACTCTTTCAGAACTTTCTGCCCTCTCTCAAACGACGCAAAAGGCATGTGTAGTGCAATTGGACAGTGACAAACCTGCTTGCGGCCTTTTAGTGAATGTTTATGTGCATATTCAGCCTATGTGTTCCTCATCAGAGGCGAACAGCTCAGCAAACAATTGGAACAAAGACACTGTCAATCACTAATCAAAGATGGGTGTGTGTGCGGTGGGTGCAGGAAGCATAAGGTCCACGGGATAAACGCAAAGTAGTGGAGGATAGGGGGAGCTCCTATGTAGGACGCCAAGTGGACCAGAAGGAGGGGGTGTGTCGGATTTAGGAAAATGAGGGAATTCGAGGCATGCGCCAACAGGCCTTGAAATTGGGAAAGGATCTGTTTACTAATTGAGTGGAACACTGAGTTACAGCAAAAGTCTCATTCAGCAAGAGTGTCTCCACACCATTATTGTGCAAAACTTTTGTTTCGACAGTATCTAAGCAACATGAATAGGTTTGTATAATGGAGGGCAGCATGACATGATGAGGTCTTTGTCTTTAACTGGAACGCCCTTCATATAGTCTCGCTTGTATACACCCTTGTTTTGCTTACCGACATGGTAGAAATAGGGACTAGTGAAAGCTGACACATTTTATAATTAAAGCTTATACATTGTTAATTGTGTGCTTTACAATGTCAAGCTTCTTATGTTACTATAGTTACACACAATTTCATAACAAGTATATATTGTGTGGTTAACAATAGCAGAGTGGTTAGTACCCCGACTTTGACTTAAAAATTGGGAGCGGTCATTTGGGTATGAAGCGTTAAAGAATTCACAATTCTGTATCTAAATAAATAAGTATTGATGTTAAAAGTGCTTTGTAGGTTTTCTCTCAAGCTTTCATGAAAATGTTATTGCTTTGTCTGAATCTTTCCACAAAATGGCATACAACTTTTCTATCTTTCATTTACTCATTTATACTCTATTTATTACCAGAAAATACTTGGTAATGATGGAGTCACCTGCTTCTCTCCATGGCGCATTGTTAAGTTTATGCCATTTTATGAAACACTCAGTGCAAAACAATTACATCTCTAATGGAGAAAGAAAGCTCCACCAAAAAAAACACACACTTCTTTGATGCTGAAACAGTAATACAGAGTTTGCACGCGAACAAAAGATGGAGAGAACATGCACATGTATAATGACTCCATTTATTTTTTAAACTGTGATCCACAAAATATATAAAATAATCAAGTGAATAATATCTACAAACTGCGCTCTTCTCTGCACTTGTCATTAATTGTGGGTCTAAATTGAGCCAGTTTTATGTGGACGTGGTTTGGTCCTGTTCTGCTTCTCTGTTCAGGTTTGGTTTGATTGTGGGTAGAATATGAAAACATTAACTTGACAGAATAATAATTCCTCCCACTTTTGACGCTTTTTTATTGATTTGGGGTGAAAAACACAATAACAACCTAAGCTTTCTGGAATTGAATTCTTAGGGTTAGTATTTCCGCTTGTTTTATGGTTAACCATCGTGAACATAAAGAGAACCCAAAGACGGAGCCATTTACTGTGTCAGCCGCTCTGCTCCTTCAATTATTTCATCAACTGTCCCTCTTTACTGCCAGTGCCAACACTCAGCCACACCTCACGATAAAACCAGCCTCTAGAAGACAGGACAACCCAACAGACAGCTGCAAAATTTCTTTTAATGATTCAGTAGTAAATAGGCCAAAATGGTAAAGTTATAGAAAAGACGTGAAGGAGAGAACTAAATTAAAATAAAGAGGATGCGTGGTGGGATGAGTGTCTATTGTGGCTTGTGTCTTAGACAGAGTGCTTTTCTTGAGCTCTGATCCCGAGGCACGGATCCAACACCTTCTCTCCGAAGTTGTTTACTTTCTACATCCCTTGATACCAAACCAGAATACAAAGGCAGTGCATTTGTGAGAACGGTCTGATAACATGGAAAACATAGAGTCCCTGTGGAGACACTTGCAGACTGGTGAAACCATTGCAGGGACTAACAGTTAACACTTTAATCTGTATGTAAGTGTTTCTAGGGATCTTTAGTTGAGATCACTTCACAACTAATAATGTGTATTCAGAAATGTTTTTGTGTTTGGTGTGAAAGCAGTTAATGGCACTATTGACATAAAACTGACGGAAATCTGTATTCAAGCTTTTTGCCATTGGGTGTGTATCAAATGAACTTAAATTAAAAACATTGCCATCTATGCTTGTCTCTATGGGAGATGTTAGCATGAGTGTTTCACATTTTTAATCTTTATCATCTCAAATCATGCTGTTGAGTAACGAAGATCTCATCTCCTATGGAGACAAGAAGACTGTCTTAATTGCTGTAATTGTGCCGAAAGTTACAGGTCAGGATCTGTGAAGAGGTGAAGAATTCTTAAGTATTTCTTGAGCAATAAAACACTTGTAATGTAAATCAATATGTTTAATGCCATACTGTGGGGGCATTCCAGGCAAAGCAATAACATCTCAATGGAGACAAACAGATGCCGGACCCTCCACCAGAAGAGTTGCATAGTGCACCTTTAAATAGAAGTTCACATTCCATTGGATTTTTACATATTTTCTTTTCTTTATTTGAGTAAGTAAATCTCCCAAAAATATGAAGAATCTCAGATCCCAAGCACTACTCTGAAGTACTACTAAACTGCAGATTTGTTTGTAAAAAAAAAACAAAAGGAAGCAGAAACTCATTCATTCATAAAACTCCATCTAACTCACTGCATGCTTCCCCCTTGTACACACAACCTAAATCATAATGCCAATGAAAAATCATTTCCGCCAATCGAATAAGATCGTTTTCATCGAGTAATCAATAACTAAAGGCCTACAACCCTAGAAAATAGTGATATATAACTGCAGCGTCTTTTACATCCCACATACAGCAGTAGAAAGTAACAAAGTATAACAGTTAAAGTACTGTGCGTATGTAAGGATACTTATTTGAGAAAGTTTTACACTGGATACTACTTTGATTTTACTTCACAACATTTCAGAGCTGGTATCTGTACTTTCTACTCCAGTACAGTTCTGAACTGGATTAAAAAAGTAAAGTATTTTTTCTTTTTCTTAGATTTGTTGAAATGTCTGAGAGGTTCATTTTCTGTACTGTATTTATGATAACATCCTACAACAAAATGAGGCTATATGACCAGGAAATAACTTCTGATGACCAATAATCAGTTTATGTTTAGTTCTCAAAATCAGTGAGAATTATTATTAGTTTTTACTTTTACGTAAAGTTTTGAAGGTACAGTAAGTCGATTTTTAATGTGATACTCAACTTTAATATTTATTGCTCCCGTAGCTGTACTTTTACATAAGCAACAAAACAGAATTCTTCTTCCACCACTGCACATGTATTTTGGATTATGAGTATTTCCTCAATTGATTTTATAGTGTTCATCGGGGCTCCAGTGTGTACCAACCCTCCAGTGTCTGCATGTCTCACTGTCTGCCTCCCTCCCCAGCGGGCTGCAGCATGACCTCACTCTTGTTTATTCACACATGGAGAGCGGGTCATCTCATCTCTTGGCCTCAGTAGCTGCTTGTTTTCACAGCCATTCGGGATCACTTTGAGCCTGGAGCATAATCAAAAAGAAATCCTGGCCGTATGCTCATGAGCCATTCTCATTGTTTCCTCACACAGAACCACTATTGTTGCTGAGATTACAACATTAGCGCTGTCCTCCTTCTCGGCTGTTTCTTGACTATAAAACAATTTGGCACGAATTTCCCCCGCGAGATTGAGTTTGGGCACTGCTGTCATGTTTTGTTCCACTGCGTGCATTCTCTCACAACAAGCTCCGATGTCGTGTAGTGAAACTCAGTGATTAGGTCTGTCTACAAGCATTATGCACGTTGAACAAGAAGATAGGTTTACACATTATGAAAGATAATATGAAGAAACGTGAGCCTGTTGTTTTAGTTGTGGCTAGTGAGGTAAGCTTGGTGTTATATTCTTTAAGCCCACGTCAAAACCTCCCCTTTTTCAAAACCAGACATTCCAGTTTGCAAAAAATAGACATCTTAAGCGAACACTATTTCGCATTCTCACAAGTGTGCAACATATTTCTAACTGCAACGTATCATCTTTGCATTGGTTCCTGACCAAAGATAACGGGTTTGTCACTTTCGGAGTTGTAATTACACGCCTGGGAACATGATGAGAAAATATTTTGATTTGAAATTCACAGGAGAATAACAATAAGGTTTGGGATCTGGTTTTGTAAAAAGAAAAAAAACACGAAGGAGGGATGTGTTTGTTGAAAAGGGCATAATTATGTTTATAATGTTCTTCCCATGGATGTTTGTGAGTTACCCTTGGGCAGACTGAGATAGAAATGATACGCTTTATGACACTGTGCCACTGCCAACGTGGGCTAATTGCAAGTTAAGTCAAACTGTTATCTTATATATCTGTCTTCTGCGGTTTTCCACTCAAACATCATCATTATTATCAAATGTCATTGCACAGCCTGTATGTAATTTTATCACTAAACTTTTCTCACATCCCTTTAACTAAACTGACATTAATTATGAACACAAGATCTTTTAAAAAGCAGTGTTACTTAAAGCAACATTATGTAACTTCTGGGCTGGGGGCTGCTAGCTTGTCTTTAAGGAGATCTTGTTGCTTTGCCTGGAATGTTCCACAGTATGGCATTCAACTAATCTATCGTCAGTGTTGGGAAATATCTGCATAAATGAACCGAAAATACTTATTCAGACCATTCATTTTGAGTAACTGTATTCTGGTAGTTACTTTTTCTTTTGGTGGTATTCTGAGTTTATCTAAAATCAGAGAAATACATTCTGATATTTAATCATGAAATTTAGGTTTTGAACTGCACTGAATTAGTGAGAAAAATAGAAAACGCAGCCCTTATATGAAAATGTTAAGTCTATAACTTGTGACAACGGTCATCTTGTAAAGAAATGTATAACAAACAGTGAAACAAAAACAGAAAAAGTGTTTTCGTTACTCTACAGTAAATACATTTTCAGAGTATTCTTCCCAACACTGTCAATAGTAAATCTAGGACTATTCATTTACAAGAGTTATTACAATTATTTTGATAATCAATTAGTTTAGCAATTATTCTGTGTATTAATCGCAAAAGTAACGTGATGACTCTTTTTTGTTTTTTTTACTACATTGATCCAGATAAAGCTGATAATGTTTGAGTACATGTATGGACAAAAGAGTGTTTTCATCAAATACAGTAAAAATGTACATATTTTCTGTGTCATTTTTATGCAATTGCAGCTCAATTTGAGTCGAAATCTTCTTCTTTTGGCTCATGGCACATTTGGAACCTTTGTATAGACCAGTTACATACGATTATTCGATCATTAAATTGGTTGATGATTAGTTCCAAAATCAATTGGTTGCGATAAGTTGCAAAAACTTGTTGCAGCCCTAGTTTTTAAGGCAAAAAATTACTTTAAATAACATGTGTTGTTACTAGGAGCAGGGTCACCTCTCCATAGATCTAACCTGTAACTGCATCAGATAATGACTCTCCATTAGAAAAGATACATACTTTATTAATGATCAGTGTAATCCCTCATTCGTGCAGGAGTGATCTGTTTGACATAAAACGTTTAGCGCGATAGCACAAGTTGTCTTAATGTATGTATCTCTCCAAATCTCTCCTCCTTTGTTCCCTTTGCAACTGATCTCACTTGTCTTATATCTTGTTTTTCACTGTGTATAATCTATGAGTCTGCTAATTGTGTGTCTCCCTGAGGTGCTAAAGGAACTAAAAGAACAGATGAATCACCAAACACCTCACAAACCTTGTCTACACTTTATTAATGATGTAACTTTCAATCTTAGAGTAGATCACTGGAGCAAGTGCGACAATATTTCCATAAACATTTGTTGAGGAGATGGCTGTGTAATCCTGATGGAATGCACTTAGATTGTTTAAACATGTATTCTATTTTCCCTGCTATACTCTAATGTCTCTGCGCCAAACAATGCCCTTATTCTTGAGTCTATTAAATTGAAGTTTGTCCCAGCCCTGGCTCCGTCCCAGCGCCTCTGCTTTGCCAAAGGCCCGGGCCGCTGTAGACGACATCAGCCATCGTGCCATGAATCTGATCTCGTATTCACTGTCGTCGCTGTCTATAAAGATGAGTAACAAACAAAACTGCCGGCACGCCCTCTGCCTGCAGCCCATCTCTGCTCCAAGGGCCCACATCATTGTTTATTCAGCCTGAGCACAGCACGACTTGGCAGCCCGGTCGAGCAAATAATAGTGAATAGATACAATGCAAGGCCACTTGTTTGTGCTCAAAAAAGTATGCACCAAAATATGGAAGGAGTCTCCAGGAGTTACCACAGCACATCATCTGTTCTGATATAAAGCTTTTAGCGCTATAGCAAAGTTGCCTTTCATGACTAACTTTTGTTTTCTTTTGGCTTGGGACCGGCTTCAAGAGTAGAATTCACTGATTTATGGTAAAGTAAACAAAAATAACAAGTCCATTCTAAAAAATAGAATGATATAACAGTATCAAGGGCACAACATTGGAAATAATTGCAATATTTGCTTTTACTTAACTCTAATGTTAACATAACTTAACGTTTATGTCACTTAAACAAATATGTTCATGCTTTATGTATTAGTCAAAATAAAAACTTAATAGAGACAAAACTGCAACCAAATAATTTAGACTGAAAAAGGAAAATCATGAATAAAAACGGCCTGTTTTGATGATTAATTTTACAAACAGTACATTTCTGTCAGATGAAGGACATCGGCACTATTGCAGTTTTTAGCGTTTTGCAAAATCGATTTTTGCGTCAGGCAGAATTGCGATATTGATTCTTTTGCAATATCTTGTGCAGCCCTAGTATCTACCTTTTTGAACTTTTTTAACCCGCAATCTTTACTTTACTTTACTTTAAGTAAGTTGAGAAACTTTTTTTTTTTTTAAACAGTTGGTTCATATTTATTCCTTCTCATTAATTTAACTTATTTATTAATCAATCACACTTTTCATACAAAAAAATTAAAACAATCAAAAACAATCCCACAGCGGATTAACAGTAAATATAGGTTCTACTTGTCTTTCTCAAACTTGTACACTTTTTGTTGTCTGTGGGTTGTTTTTCTGTCCATAAAAACAAAAGAGTGCCCTCGTCTATTGACTGTGAAAAGATGTTGGTAGATGTGCCCCAGTGAAGAGATGTCTTTGTTGGTTATCTCCATTGGTGCGCCGCCTCGGTTTGGCTCGGGCCTAATCAGAACACAAACACGCCTCTGTCATTTGGCTCTGCTCCCTCGCTCGCCCGCTATCTCTCTCCCTCTGTCTCTCATTCAGACGTTTATTAACCAAGTCCAGTCTATCGCTCCAAATCTATCCTCCTTTGTTCCCTTTACAACTTATATCACTTATCGTATTTCTTGTTTTTTCACATTGTGTAATCTATTCATCTGCTAATGGTGCGTCTCCCTAAGGTGCCGCCATCGATGCCTGGAATACATTATTAAAACTACGAGTCGAAACAGAGACTGCAGTCGGGTGCAGCAGGGAAGCGCTGAAGTACTAAAAGAGCAGATGAATCACCGAAGATCTGGAGTGTGATGACGTGGTGAGACTTGACTAATGACAAACTGACTTTCTATGTCAAATGAATATGCTAATCATTACTACCTCCCACCATGGTACAATCTGAACTTTGTTAAAAGATTGTGTTGGAACCAGATCAAAAAAGTCACCGCAGAAAATAAAGGTCACACGCTGTAATATTTTGTTGGGCTGTCTTTAGATTTGATTACAGCACACATTGCTGTGCTATTCTAAGCTTCTACAAAGTCAGAAGGTCGCTTTCATTCCAGTGTTGCATTCATTTTTCAGCTAGATCTTGTATTGACGGGAGAGTGTGACCTCTGCACATCCCTAATATTCTCAGTGGGGTTCAAATCTGTGGTAGATTCGTTTCTGCAATCTCCATAGATGTTTTCTCTGCTTGATACCAATGATGTGACCCTTCTCAAACACACTGACATCTTTTCCATGAGCACAGGATTTGTCTTTCCCCGTGATTGTAACAGAAATGAGAAGTCACTGCATCTGTTGGGTTTAAGTATCATGTTGCAGCTGGAAGACAATCACACATGCAGCAATTATCCAACAGGAGGAAAAGTCTGCAACACCGCGGGCTCCAAATCAATCTGAAGATCGCAGAGGCCCATAACAATTTGCTCTGATTAAAAGAATACATTTCCTCTTAGACGTGTCCATAACACATACACATAACAAATCTGTTGGCTTAATACTGAGCAAATGTTTTAAATGTAAAGAAGTATGTGATGCTTGTTGTGTATAACCTTTGAGGCCTCCCTGCAGTGCCTCTGAGGTCCACCAGGGGGATGTAAAATTGTAAGGAAAAGAAAATGTAGCCATATACTGTGTGTTGAAATATTACAATGAAATTATTATGGTTACCGACTAATCGACCGTTATATTTTTTGACTGTTTGTGTCCGGTATGACTTTGCACAAGTGAGACAAAGGGAACAAAGACGGCCCTAACACCGAGAACAAAAAGGTTAAACCCTGTCTACAAACAATTCTCAGTTAATAAAAAGGTGGATTTAGCGTTATGACATCATGAATATGTCAGTTGAGAGAGATATGTCCAATAAGTTGCATTATGTAATTACACTCTGAGCAGCGTTGACTTTTCCCCTGACCTGTGAAGAAAGGGCTGCCTGTGACACTGTGGAGGTCGGGTCAGTGTAGAGGGCTGGGCAGGACCCTCTCATGTGAGCGCCCACTGCACTGGACCAGGGCCAGTCCAGAACAGGCCTCATGTTTGGGCCACGGTGGGAAAAGCCTCCCTCGGAATGTGACTTTGAGAGAACTGTGTGGGACCAGTTACAGGGTCTTCCTTTTCTCAGTAAAAAGACGTCTACTCCTGAAACTATGCATAGGTCAAAGGTCAAGTGTAGCCAATGCCCATACTCCACAGCACACAAAACACAGCGTTTATGTGGCCACTCTGTGCCGCAGGCCTCCAGGGCGTTCTGTGTCCCCACACTGAAAATGTCAAAACACTCTGACAGAATATATCCTGCTTATACAGCTTAATAGTGGCATCGCTCAAGACACTTTAATATAAATTTACTTTGATGCAATGCAGCCCAGTGATTTTCCTCTGTACTCTTTGGTTTCCCCTGTCAACCAAACACATCAAATCTAAAAAATTACTATTGATTTTAACATTACACTTAGGATACTGTCACTCATGTTTAGTCCTGATATAGCTTCAGTTTGGTCCTCTTAGTCCTGGTCTAGTCTGGGTTTAGTTCCAGGTTCAGTTCCAGGTTTAGTCCTAGAGTTGATGTGGTGTGTGAAGATTTAGCTGTCTTGACTTCTAAAACATGAGCAGTTTTCCTTATTCATTAAAGAATGAATGAGTTGTTATACTCTCCGGATAATGTATCCATGTTTGTGTGTCTACAGTTTCTTACTGTTAAATGATGTAATTGCATTTGTTCTAAATACAACAATCTTGCTTTCCCAACCTCATCAGCTCTGTGTGGTAACGGTTACTCTGCTCCTCACAATTAGACCCAGGGGAACTTCAACCACACTGACCTGAACACCCCCTCCTTCCCCTCCTATTTTACACAAGTCCCCACAGGAAAATAATAAACAGATGAGGTGAATGGGAACAGCTCCCAGTGAGTGCAGCCAGGCACTTGAGCAAGCAGGCATCCTCTGCTCTGGTTCCCAGGATCCAAGAGCAGAGAGCAGGGCAGGCCTGAGCTTGACTGTCCCCCGTCACTACAGAACCAGAAAAACCTGACAGGAATCACCGTTACCTGTCACTGACATCCACAACTTACAACTCCACACAACCCCTCAGCAAGTCCAGGCACACAGGCTACGAAACTGGGCTTAAAGCTACTTTCGGTACATAGAAACCATTAATAAAGTTGTTATGATTTACTGTGGGCTTCGCTTCAAGACATACAGTGCTGTCAAGACACTTTAGGCAATTTAAAGGGAGAAACAGCAAAAAGCCAAAGTCTAAGCCATAATTATTCATGTTGTAAGAAAACAGCTTTCAGTTCTTTCTGAGTTAATCTTGTAACAAAACTATGAGGATAATTCTACTCCTGCTGGACAGTGGTTTATAGCCTATTGATGTTTTTTAACCTCTAAAGCTTCTTAAATTGTTAGTTAAAGGTGCACTATGTCACTTTTTGGAAGATGGCCATTGACATGTGACATTACACTTGTATTATTAAGCAGGTAACAGCAGCTGGCTAGTTAAAGTCAAAGCTAAACTGTGGCACAATCCCGGAAGAACAATAACATCTCCATGGAGACAAACAGGTGACACATAATTCACCTTTAAAATAATATTTTAGTGACTAGTTTGCAAAGATTTTTCTGTCAGCAAGAGGATGGTTATGAATTGAGAGGCCAAATGAAGTTTAAAACAAATATTTGAGAACTTTTTGTTTGTCATCTTTGGAGTGAGATTGTGGAATAATGTGAAAGAAGCTCTTGTACTACAGTTCACCAACCAATTAAACCAACTTATAAAATATTGCTCTCTCAGGGTACAGGTCCTGCTTTTAAATATATGAATCCGAATTTGTGTTGTAATAATAGTTAAAGAAGAAATACGAACTGATTTTGAGAGTCCTTGTAAACATAAAACAAAACAAAAACACCTACCGCCAGAAGTCTAAACAACTATATCGCTTTGTTTTCCAGCGACTAACTCTTCTTTTCACTCCCACATAGAATCTATTATTTCACTAACTGCAGCATTGTCCCTGAATGTCTCCAAATATATGACACACATCCAGCTCACTCACTCGTCATGTCCCGGTCTGACAAAAGCTGGTTTGCTTGGTTCCACTTCCCACTCTCCACTTGGTCCGCTCCATTCTTTCTCCGTCTTTTGGCGAGGAGCACTTTTGTAAATTAAACACAGATCCCATAGATGCAGGACTGACAGTTCCAGCTACGTGCCAACACTGTTAAACGGCTGGGATTCAGAGGGGCTGGAAGGACAGGATTAACAGACTTATTCTAACGAGAAAAGGATATCACAGTCTGTTTTGCAGATATGAGACGGCATACATCTATTTCTCGGCCTGTTGGCACTGCTGCAGTTGTTGGCATGTTCTTTGTGAACACAGACCAGCTTTGCATGTATACAGAAGCGGGTTTGTATACAGTAATCAGAACTGAAGCATTAACAGTAACAAGTGAGGCCACACAGTGATTTGTTGAGCTCATTGCGCACTTTCTGGAGCACTTCAGCATATTTACTTCTGTTTTTCAAATCACAAACAAACTCAGACCCCAAAGTTGCCAATGGAACAAACATTAGCGACGCAGACCAAATAGAAGCCCGATAACGTTTTTGTATGTTTCAATAACGTCTGTGGCTGCACGATTTGAGAAAAACATCTACTTGCGATTTGGGATTTACGTTTTGTTTGTAGGATTCTGCTCAAACGCTTCCAGGAGAAAGACTGCATTAACTGACAAAGTAACTAATACAATAATGTGTATTTGTACAGTAATACAGGATAAGACGGGATATTTAGTTGTTTGTGGAGGAAATGATGGTACTTACTCATTGTGTCCATTCAAATTGTGAGTTTAATTCGATTGTGATTAATATCGGAGGAGCATAAACTAGTGTACTTTTGGTAACCTTGATAAATGAGACTTGCATAAAGAAGGTTTTCTGGCTTAAAACTTAAAAATAATTAAATGCAAATTACAGTTGAGTAAAAAATATCACTTGATAGCAGAAGCTGACAGAGAAGTGTGTTTTTATTAATGTCTGCTTTATGGTTGTCATCACATTACTTAAATACTCCCTGTAGTGAGGAGGTTCTCTAAATGACCCTCTCTTACAACTGATACTACACTCCCATCGACTGTGTTTGTTTTCAACTTAAGCGTGCTGAAACACAGACAGGCTCCATCATGATCCAACGGCCATTATTCCATCGAAACTTTCTCAGTACGCGAATGTTGACAGACATCGAGAGAGCAGGAGAAAAGTCAAGCGATTAGACGTAATATTAATTCAGAAGAAAATGTTTTGTATATTGCGACACAACCCTTGGCGGTGAATCTATAAAACCAATGATTGTTCTCTATAATTAAAAATCCTTTAAATCCACAGCAGGATTCAATCATGTACAATGTTTAACTTTATATGAGCAGACATTTAAAGGTGCACTATATAACTTCTCTAGAGCAGTGGTTCCCAAAGTGGGGGTCGGGACCCCCCGGGGGGTCGCGAGAGGTGAGCTGGGGGTCGCGAGATGATTTTAAGATCACACTTTAATTAATATGACATTGTATTTGCTCTTTTTTATTAATCAAAAACAGTATATTTTAGAGAAATAGGGTCCACTAAGACAATAAACTATTCAAATAACCAGTATTAAAGTTGATTTCACACTTAAAATTATTGCTACTGTAATTTTCATTTCGCTTTGGGGGTCCCGAGTGGGTTGCATGGCTATTTTGGGGGTCCCAGCCAGAAAAGTTTGGGAACCCCTGCTCTAGAGAAGAGTTTAGCACCTGCTTGTTTCCATCCATAGCTTTGCCTTGAATGCTCCACAATATGGCTTTATCAGTGGTGGAAAGTCACAAAGTATAAAGCCCCACTGTGTAAGATTTCAGCTGAAAAAATAGACTTAAATAAACACAATTGCTTATTACCAGTGTTTTTAGAGAACTAAAAAAAAAGCACTCTTTTTGTGAAAGGGCTAGTTTCTCCACAAGCTTGACTTGACTGGTGGAAGATCTATCATCTGATTGTCTCCACAGTGAATGTTCCAAAGTTTGTTTTTAATTTTCCATTTCCATTGAGTAATGCAGGTTGAAGACCCGCTATACCAAGAATCTTACGTGGTGGTTACACAGTAAACTTATTAGGATGGCTCGCAGTTAAGCAGCCAAAACATGTCAACAAGGTAAATACATCTTCTATCTGGACTTAACTTTAGTAATTCTTTACAGTGAACATTTGAGAGAAGGTATCAGTACTTTTTGCTTCATGACATTTTTGGACTGGACTGAAAAGTAAAGTACTTTTCACATGGTAGAAAAAGGTAGTCATCTGACCATGTTTTAAAAATCAAGATGTATCAACTTTCATCTGAAAGTCATTTTCGATCTGAAGAACTGGTTTGAGAAACTCGACTTTATGCTCAGATTGAAAATTATTTTTGGATGGAAGTCAGGACATCTTCATTTTTGAAACACGGTCCAGATGATGACATTGGAAACTTTTTCTACCATGTCACTCCTGAATGAATGAAGCAATACAGGCCTATTTTTTCATTTGGCTAGAGCTTCTGCCTCTCAATAAGGAGATCGTGGGTTCGAATCCCAGACCACCCCAACATCGTGGTTTCGAATTCCGAACCACCCTAACATCACACGATCTCTCTGGGTGGAGTCTGCATGTCCTCCCCGTGTTACCGTGGGTTCTCTCCGGGTTCTCCGGCTTCCTCCCACCGTCCAAAGACATGACTGTGTAGGTTAATTGAGAACTCTAAATTGTCCCTAGTGTATGAATGTGAGAGTGAATGGTTTGTCTGTCCTTGTCTCTGTCTCTCTGTGTTAGCCCTGCGACGAGTTGGCCACTGTCCAGGGTGTACCCCGCCTAAGGCCCAAAGTCACTGGGATAGGCTCCAGTCACCCGCGACCCCTAACGGGAATAAGCGGTAGAAAATGAATGAATGAATGAATGAAATACACATACAATTCAATTCACTATAAAAATTAAGAAGTTGATTCAAAATGTCATTTGTTGTTCAAAAATAATAACAATAATTAAAAAAAAAAATCAAAATCACCACATTTAACATTTAACACTTATCAAAATCTGTGTGAAATATTTTTACTCTAAAAGTAACATTTTAATCTGGTACTTCAACACTTTTACTTGAGTAACACTGCCAGGCCAAGTAACAGCAGATCTGTGGAGAGGTGTGGAGTTCAGACATATAGACAGCTGTAACTGAATAAAGATAGATATTATCCAATTTGTTACATAGAGCATCTTTAAAGAAGCTGCTCAAAACAAGCTCGACAGAGGCACAGCTCGATGGCATCGTGGTCAAAGTGTTGGTCTGTTTTCATATGGGAAAAGTGCACAAGAGCACAGCCTTTTATGGTGAAATACGGCAGACCCTCATTCCTCTGGTATTAGTAAAGGCTATTTTGGGGCAGTTTCTACTCTCCCACGCAAGTACGACAATTTTGGGGTTAGTTCATTTATTTATCTTTTATGTTTTTTTTTCTATTTAATGAAGCCCCAGAGAGGAACAAGTCCAGTTGTTTTTGGCCTTAAAGTCAATGCCAAAATGATAGGGCATTTAATACTCAACATGCCTGTGTGTGAGTAAGTGTGGCTTGAACAATCAGTGCGCTGGAAACTATTAAGCTTTGATCACACCACGCTCCTGTAGTGACTTCAATATGAGCAGTATAAAGTTTAATGTATCCAAGCTACAAATGCAAAGCTCCTCTTCAGCTTATGTTCACATGTTCATTCCCAGAGTTCATACACAGCTTGGAACAGGACATGGCACTGATTTACATTGTGCATTTTTTCAGATACAGTAAAGCAGAAAGGAAGTGGAAGAAGGGGAAAACCGTGGGAGATGCTTTTCTCCCATAACCCTGTGGCACAAAGCTGAGAGTGGGGTTGTACGCTGTTATTTTCCTTTCACGTCTTCACTCAATGTCGACAGTTGTTCTAGAAGCAAAGGGTTAATGTTGCAGCGTTGTCAAAAGGTATTGTCAAATGATCCGACTCTTTGTGAAAAAGTGAATCAATCTTCAAAAACAAAAGTGAAAGGAGTCGGACAGAGTAGCAATTTCATTAAAGATCTATTTTTACATCAAAGTTCAAAGCAGATTTTCGTAAAATTTACTTTTAAAAGCTTTCAACAATGATTTTTTAGTTGTATTTTCACTGATTCATGCATGTTTGAGTGGTGCTGCATTGTCCTGTACTTGAGGCACAAGTAATCCGAATTTTTCAGTTATCACTTACCCCCTTATCTCAACCCACAGAAAATTGACAGGTCAGGCATATACGGTTCAAAAATGTCACTTAAGAACACAAAATCAATGGACCTAGTCATTTTAGATCAATACAATAAACAAAATGTAAAATAACAATCCACGTATGCTACAGTTTATACTTTAAAAAGCAGATTTATGTCTTCTTTAACTTTCCCATTCTTGAAAATCTCACAGTTATTACACCGGGATCAGAGGTTGACATTTGCACCTCCAGACACCTGTGGATTGTGTGCCAACATGTTTTCTTTTTCCTGTTAGCAAGGCTTAAGCAGCTGCACTATATCCATAATGTCAACGTCCTCTTCCTCTGTTTTAAAGTATGCCCTGTTACTGGAGGATTACCCCAAAAGCTTGCACACACTCCTGTAAGCCCCCATGTGGGCTCCACTACTTCAAAAGATAAGACCAGGGCTGTTTTTGATGTGGACTTGATCATAGAGACCCGGCGTATCAGCCAGCATTATTTCACTAAAGTGCAACAATAACACACGTATCACAGTCCATTGGTTCTCTCTTTGCAGCGATGAGTGTGAAGAGAAAACGGTCTCACTATCTCACAGGGATCAGGTTCCATACAACACACTTCTCCTTGTTAGAAAAAAGGCAAACAGCTAGATATTTCACTCCTAGATTTATCATGTGAAAACTGACAGCTCGGCTAAATGTTTAAGAAAAGTTCAAGTTGTATATCACAACCCACACAAAGTTTATGAAGGTGGCTGGGCTGTGTCTTATTGAAGCCTGGACTTCTTACACCCCACAAACAGAGGCAGGAAGTGATTTCACTAAGTGGCTCCATTTCTTTGTGTGGAGGAGTCAGAGCCACACATCCTCAGGGAGATGAACTTTGACCTCTCTGCGCTGCCAGCCAAGAGGGTCTTACTTTTCAAATGACTTTGACATTTTGTCTCAGTCTAGTTAAAGAACTAAATACTTTTATTCCATTTAGCCAAGAAGGTCTTGCATTTAAAATAATATTATACATTTAGTCTCACACCTCTGGAAGGCACAGTATGTAACTTCTGGAGGTGGAAAGTCACCTGCATAATTCCATGGAAATAAAAAGTTAACACCATGCTTCAGAACATTCTCCCTTCCAGATAGATAATATGGGTAATAATAGTTTTGTCATACTGTGGAATATTATAGCTAAAGGTACAGGTCCAACATGTCCATGGCAAATAAATAGTCAGTTTTGCGGATATGAAAGCCTGCTCACAGTAAGAACACTGGATTTATATGATTTTAGTGCAATAAAAACATACGATGAAAAAACAGAGATCTAAAGCAAAAACATACTTTGTTTGTGTCTATTTTTTGGCTTGAAAAGTTACGTACATACTTAACTGTATATACTTTTATTCATTTGATTTAGTTATACTTTCTGAAGAACTTGATGTTTTCTAAATACACATAATAATAAAATTTTCTGATACACCAAAAGATTAAACGGCCTCATTTGAAAATTGGGCGTGAGTGGTTGTGACAATAGACGTAGTAGTAGTAACAGTAGTAGTAGCAGTAGTAGTAGTAAACAGAAACATAATTCATAATGAACAAATATATGTTTATTAACAGTGTTTTGGCTGACTACTTACTTAATGGGTTAGGCTTTGGGATTAAGGTAAACATTATTAATTACATCTTTGTTTAGGCTATTGAGAGCTTACTCTTACCAAAAGTACAAGTAGTACAGGTGTTCTTTGGCAAGACACTTCACCCACATTGCCTAGTATGAAAGTGGTGTGTGTGAGTGATTGGTGGGGGTTGGAGGGGCTGATGGCGCAGATTAGCAGCCTCACTTCAGTCAATCTGCCCAGAGGCAGCTGTGACTACATAAGTGTCTTACCACCAAATGTGGAATGAATGAATAATGACCGTGTAGAGATTTCAACAAGTCATTAAAGCACAGGGCAGTATTATTATTATTATTAGTAGTAGTAGTGATTATGTAGTTCAGATAAACTTAGGGTGCGCTCACACTTGTCTTCCATTGGTCCTAAATTGAGCCCATTTAAGTCCTGATGTAGATTGGTTTAGTCCTGATCTAGTCCAAATTTTAGTCCCATTTTTGATGTGGTGAATGTGTAAATGTCAATGCACCCTTACTGTAATCCTCCTTGAGACCAAATATATTTATTTTAAAAAGTAATGAGGAACTTACTACCTTTATCATCAAGGAATTAGTGAAGTGGCCCAGTATTTAGGCCTCCCGATAGGACTGTCAGAGCGCATGAGGGAGACAACTTCTGGATGCAATTTGAAGATTCTTTTTTTAGCGCTCTTACATGTGGGAAGCCAGAGTCATTGAGCCCGCGGCGTCTGTGGGAAGCTGCTCCGGAGATCTGGGAGAGAGGGAAGTTTGGATGTGCGGCAGGAATTCTCACTTTCAACACGGGGGGCTTTTGGTTTTGGAGGGGCATACGTTTGTTGAAAGTCAGGCATACTTATTTTCACTAGATCGATCCAGCGTGTCGGAGTGAAGGGGGAAGAGTACAAAGTCAATCTGCAGGAAACGGAACATGCAGCCCACACCACAGGCAGATCTCTGTAATGTGGAATCCTCCGCTGCATGACGCTGCTGGAAAAATGCCTAGAAAAGATGCCTTATATTTTATGGTACTGTGCAAGTTTCGGTTGTATAGATCTATCAACCAATAGGACCAAAACTATAAAAAGAAAAGAAAACAAGAGAGAAAAAGAGACGAAGACGAAAAAACATCAACCTAAAGTGAAATATTCAAGTTTAAGGGTAAATGCTTTTTATTTTCAGCAAACAAAACCCCCCGGCACAATATTTTTCTGTTCTGCCCAAGGTTTTCTTTTCAAAATACCACAGTGTAAATGAATGAGTGTGAAAAACAAACAAGAAACAAGAAAGGAAGAAGGAAAAATGTAAATCTAAACTGAAAGCATTCATTTTGGCAGACCTCAGACAAGGCACTGGTCCTTTCTTGCAATGATAACAGACTGATGGAGGAAGCTATATATCTCACACTCAACTCATTCTGCAGGAAGGTCTATACGGTTTTGGTCGCCCCACCCTCAGTTCAGCATATCTTTTCTGGTGTCCCGAATTTCACGCCTCACTAGGCCAATTTCTTATATGCTGTTCTGTCTTAAAAAGCTCAAGAAAGATTAATTAAAGTCAATATTGTGTTCATGTGACATCAAAACTACCTTTATTTTAAAATTGAGTTGGAAAGCCGGTCAGAATAGAACTTGTTTAGATATTATTCTGTGTTTTATGGTGGATATCTCTGTATCTATTCACAGGAAACAAAACTGACAAAGTTTTGTGTTTTCTGCGTCAGCACGAATGAACTTTTTCTATTCATGGGTTTCAGCTTCTTGTTACACGCAGTGTTTTGGGGACTTTTTACCATTCAAAACATACAAGATGTAGTTTTAAATTGTTCATCGCTATGGCAACGGCCCTAATTTCTCAGCATTCTGAAACCCTTTGATAGAAAATAATGTTATAGGAATGCTAAAAATTCCGTTGAGAGGCGACTGGAGGCAAAGCGAAGTAGTCGATCATAACACATATCAACAATTAACTGACATCAAATCTAAATACTACTTAATTTAAGTAATAATTATTTAAAAAATGGAATATCTAAGGTGGATATGTCAGTTGTTTTACTATTACAAAAGATATAATAAATATAATTATCTACAATGTACAGAGGCATTAAGCTCATAAGAACAAACATGATTATAGCCAAAGAGTTATTTCCATCTGCAGTCGCTGACTTACAAGAATGAATAATACAGTGAAAATAAATCCTGTCAACATAAAGATCAGTTCACAAAGTCCCCTCTCTGACCCAAACACTCATCACACATGAACAATACAACCACACATCTCAATCTGTATTTACACAAACATTTGTCTTATAGAATATACATTTCCATTTCTTGCATTTCTGTGTTTGTCCAGTAAAATCTAAAACTCATGCTTTTGTCTTCATCCAACTTTTGTAAATGTTTTTTATTTCACATCTTAATAGTTTTCCTTTGCCAAAACCACCTTGGTATTTTGTGGTATTCTGTGGCTAATCCAAAAATCACCTGATGTTCCACTTCACTGTTGCCTCCACTCTGGAATTTAGAGTGCATTTGTTTACACTTTTAAAGGATCTATGGTTTAAAAAGCGATGGCAGCGTTCAATAACAAAATGAGTAATTGTTTCCAGTTGAAAATACAGAATGTGTGAATTTGTTGACCTAATCCCAAACTACAAATTCAACATTTCTGTCTGGGTATTTGTCAGAAACAGTGATATCATAGAAAGTCATGAATGTAACCAGTACGACAACATTACGCATTAAGTTCAGTCTTGTCAGTCCAAGAGGAACAGATAAATAAAGGGGTACACCAAGTCCACAAAGAGAGGCAGAGTTCTGGGCACAGGGCTGTACTGGTGCAGAGTGCATCTTTGCTGTTCCCGTTGGTTCCCAGAGTTGGAGCCAGCTGGATGCTAACTCCACAGCTGCCCTCCAACGTGATTAGAGAGAGCTGGAACACTTCACCAGTGCGTGGCCATTGTTCTCTCCAACCCCTCCAAACTCAAAGAAAGAGCAAAACACTCTATTTTTCCGATCTGTTTTTTTTTTTTTTTTTTTTTTTAACAATGACACAATAATTACTTCTAAACCCATGTGTGCCTTCTCATGAGATAAATCATAGGCTAATGAATTAAAAGGAAACACATTGAAACTACTCGTCATCTCAGTTATGAGGAGGAATTGCAGCTGTACATCAGTGTCCATAATAATTTTTTAGACCACAAACTGACTTGAAACTTGAAATTTAGAAGACGCCTAAAGGTAACACTTTAAAATAAATACACTTAGCCTTGATAATGAACAAAGACTTAAAGCTGGGGCACCTAATTTCCACACAGCAAACCGGAAGTATACATTTCAATCTGTCAAAACAGTTGTTAGCGCTCACGAACATCCACAAGCATTCATTTTAGCTTTAGAACAGCTTTTTTAAGTGAAACTTCTGCAGACCACCCCAATCACAGCCAATTTTTTTTTTCACAAAAGGCTGCTTTTAAAAGATACTCTTTTCAAAAAACATTTTGTACATTTACCTTAGTCAATTTGCAGTATGTGGAGAGTTCTAAAAACAAAATTCCTCTGAATGTCATCAATACTCAACATTTCATCAAAAGACAGAGAGACAGTTTACTTCCAACGGACACATTTTTCTGACAGTTTAAACAATCATTTGACAAAATAAATGTTATATCACATATTTTGGCTATTGTTTACAGTATGTACAGTACAGTAGTTGCTAGGTAACAGTTGTGGTATTATCTCTATGTCCAATGTCTCATGTACAACCAGGAGATAGAACATCATCAAAATTGTCAAATTAAGAAGAAATACGGGTTTTAAGTAAAATCTTAAATATAATCAATTTGACTGAATTGTGCAGTCTAACCTGTCATATGCACTCTAATTCTAAGGACAAATAGTATATAAAGAATGATTCAAGCTTAGTAACCACTTAATTAATAAACTAACTTCTAACCCAAATCCTAATTATATAGTGACTAAGCCGTTCATAATAAATACTTTATTCATTTTAAAGTTTTCCATTCATTCATTTCCACCTTGTTCTGCCTGTTCCTGTTAGAGGTTGTGGTAGTCATTATTAAGGCTAATTAAGGTGTGGTTATTAAAGTTATTAAAGATTATATAAAAGCTTAGGGTTGGACAATACAGATTTTTAGTTTTGAAAAATAAGACAACAAACTGGAGGACTGTTGAAATTGACCCCTGACCCACTGTCTTGGCTGCAACATCTTCATTTCATGCACGGGTTTTTAAAGCGTTGCTGCATTACAATTTGCTGATCTGTATGTAGCCACAGCAATCTGCTCTCGGAGGAACGGATCACGATGAAAAAGACCATCAAATCGGCGTGATAATTCACAGTAAATCCTCTTTAAAGACGGCGTTTCTTCCTGTCACTCACACACACACAAAGGTCGTGACCTCCGCAGTCTCCGGCTACAGAAGTTTTAAAAGGCAGAACGAAAACGTCACAGTGCAGCCTCTGGCCCCATGCTGCATCTAAAGAAAGGCGATACGCGGCACCCGGACCTGCTGCTGGAAAAAAGGGGTTTGAAAGATCCGTGGAGGCACATGAGGAGTCGAGTCTCATGTGGAGCACGGGACCTCGGCTGCTCAGAGCGGAGGTCAAAGCGGAGAGATAGCAGGTGGCACCCAGATTGTATTACCCAAAGCAGTTGTAGGCATCAAGACAATAACCATATCAAGTGGTTTGAAGCATATAGCAGATAGTGTTCACTCATTTATTTTCTCTCACTCAGTTTGGCAAAATTGTTCACCGTAGAATCCCTCAACTATGGGCCTTAGATGGAGTACACGCTGGGCTGGAGCACAAAATCATTCATCTACTCTGCTAATAACAAGGTCTTCCTACAAAAGGTGGGAACTGCAATTACCCAAAGAGAAGACATCCAATCCAATACAACTATTTTTCAACAACACTGAAAAAACAAAACACACTGTTGTACACCAAATTGTAGTACACAGCAAATAAAAACAGAGAAAGACAGATTTCCAAAATACAACAATGACAACACAAAAATGATTCCCAGAATAATTGATATTCATTATTTGCCAAATTAACAATAAAATCCTAAACCAGTTGTGATATTTTTTGCAACTTAAAGCTGCTGTTCTTGATTTACACTCTGCAGAAGGAGGAGGTTGGTATTTAATCGGTCAAACTAGTTCTCAGCTCTCACATACCCTTTGGCACATTTCACACTTTCCACATGCATCATTTCATGGCCAGTTTTAGAAGAGCCTTTTTCAGACGTTGAAGAGGAGATGAGGTGGACCTCCCAAGCTCAGCCAATCAGAGCACTGCTTTCGGATCTTACTTCCTTTTTGAAGAGAAATGAAATAGCACATTATTACATGCAGACAGTGTGCAGTGGCCTCATTTTTGTCACAAAGTCCTGCTCTTATTGTGTACTCTTTGGGGAAACACAAAATGCACCCGTGTACACATAAAAAAAGTCAGATACCCCAGCTTTAATAAGGCATTTTACTGCCACCAAGCAACCTTAGTGAATTCTCTGTTATTTCTCTTTGGTTGTTATCTGATTATCTGCTTTCACTGATTCACAAATTAATTTAGGCAAGTTGTAAATCATGGCCTTCCTGTTGTAACTTTTTTCATTCATTCTGTCTTTGGACTGGCACAAAACGTACTGACAGCACCGCTTGGAAATATAAACATGAAACTTACAGTCAGTATTGGGGCAAGTTGGACTTCCATTAGCCAAGTCTAAACAAACACGCTGCAGACAAGAAAATAAGCAGATGCCATCTTGATGTCATCTTAAAATTGTGGTGGGAAACTCATTTTAAGGCTGGGATCTTTCCACAGACATATCTCGCTGTGCCCCTGGATGCACAATGGCTTATCTGGTGCCTAATCGGTTTCATTGCCTTGGTCAGTGCGGTTATCTGAGTTGCCACGGTCCACCAATCCACCCATAGACCTTCAGTGGGAGAAGAGTTTCCATGCAGTCATGAACTATAAAGAGTAAGTGTGCTGGTGTACGACTATACTGTGGGAAAGTGTAGCTCATGCATACCCTGCTTATTCAGACCCAACTGTTTTAAAGGGACATTCACAGGCAGGCAGTCGCATTAGTCTACTTAATAAACCTAAGTCTCAAGAGGATGGAGAGAGTAGCAACAGGGGTCAAACATTTTCCACTCAAAAGAAAACACAACACAAACTGGAATGTTTTTAGGGAGGATTGTTTACACTGTTACAGAACAGATTGTAGGATTATACTGTTACTGGTATCAACACTGAGTCTAATCAGATACCAGCAAAGACATAGTACAGTAATCATGGGGTTCAGTTTCCTGTTAAAGGCGCCCTTTTGGGGTCCACTCAAAAGCTAGATTATTTTGTTTTGAATTGGTATAAGACAGCTAACTCACATTTTTGTCACTCTGTAACCCATGGATAGCTCAATTATAGCAAGTACAGAAGGGTAAATTATGGAATGGTGATTAACCCTAACAGCATAATAAGAAGACCTACAAGTGTCTTTAGCACCAAAAAATACTGTTTGAGATAACGGACCTGATTACCCTGAGTGCTTTCTCCTCTTAGGTCTGTGACAGTAACAAATGTTGACGTACGATATATTGCTACAGAAAAATATCACAATTATCGATAACATTGACTTTATGCCACTGACCTTACATTTTAACCTAGGATTATCCCTTTTTTAAACTAATACTAAATAAAATTGCAACAAATAAATAGCAGAATTAAACATTTAAGCTTAGTTGGTATCTATAGAGTCATAAACGTCTCTTATTCCATTTTCTACAGCTCAAATTTGATTGAAATACAGAAAAACAACAATGATCACACCACAATAGCAAAGAAAATGTTCAAATGATAAATATTTAGGTTCAAAATATATTGTTCACTCTATCATATATTGAATGATGAGGCCTGTCTCCTCCGTCTTCATTTAACCAGTAATAATGTAGGCTAAATAATAACGTGAAATGCTACATCTTTTTGAGGTTTACAGTAAATTGTTTTAACACTCATCATCACCTAAACACAATCATAATATCAATGTTCAAATGTGTCTCAGAATTAAAGACAAAATTATGCTTATTGTGCATAAACGGCAATTGTGGCTTCATATTTTTAACATGAAATACCTCAAATGAACTATGGACTCGAACAATAATGGGAATGGCTTGCACTTTTGCGTCTCAGAAGGGCAGAACAATGTGTATTCTGTACGCCTCCGAAAACGAAACATCATTTTGGCCGATTGCGCTTCATAACTCACGTTCGCTTCCAAATGTTCTTGTGCAAGTCGCATTCCATGGACCACTAGATCAGCGTAGCCACTCTCCATGTCATTAGATTACAGGGCTGCTGAGGTCAGAGCACCACTGAGGAGCTCCATTGTTGAGTGTGCCGTTAGATCCCAGTCCAGAGGCGAGGGAAGAGGTCCTGGCTCGGGCTCAGATCGGACCCACAGCTGTGTCAGCCGGATTCTATAAGATCCAGAAGTTTAGCCCCGACAGGTGGGGTATTAAAAGTGTCCTAAAACCACTCTGTTTGGCTTAGACTTGATCCCCTCTCGCAGACGCCTATGGAATGGCACATTCCCTGGCATGTTGTTAAACCTAGTGCCAATGTGTGACAGACCTGAAAGGAATTGGGTCCAGAGAGTTCTCCACACTTATAATGGGAGAGGAAAAAGACAATATTTGATGATAAGAAAACTAAACATTGAGACAGCATTGAGATTAGATTTTTAAAAAACAAATTAAAACAGAAATATTAACAAAATGACCTTCACATTAGTCCTATGTCTGTCTTATTTCTATTGGATGGTTGTGATGCATTGTCAATTTGTGACCAAATCCTCTCTCCAGGCCAATTTTTTAAACTCAAAACAAGACAAACACAGGTTTAAAGGGAGTTTTGTGTTCCTCAAATCCCTCATTGGAAGTAGTAGCAGCAGCTGTCATTGTCGCTCTCTGGTCTGGCAGCATTACTCTTTTAATGGGTGATTAGTGTCAGATATCGGCCTGGAGCTGCCAAGGCTCCGACTGTGGGAAATGGTCTTTCTGGTTGCACCTGATCCAGGGCTCAGTTTAAAGTTTCCTCTTTTCTACCAAGGATGCAGAGATCTTTGAGACACAATGGTAGACATGAAGGCTGATTCTGAATGGGACATTTAATTAAGAACATCTTTCAATCTGCTCAAAGTGCTCCTGAGCAATTTCCCCTGGTGCAGTATCAGAAACAACAATGTGTCTTCAACTAAAGTATTGATTTTGCATGTATTTTATTCACGTCGACTTACGGTCTTGCCCAATAAAGTCTACGGGCCAAAGAAATAAAATAAAAAAAATCATTGATGTGTTGTAGAACAATGGTATGTTCATATTTCTGTTATGAATTGTGAAAGACTTACTGAACCTGGCTGGCTCTTTCTCTTGCTCTTTTTCTTGCATGGTGTAACAAAGTCTGGAAGCATTTCTGTGGTGTATCCTCATCACTGGAGCCACAGAGTGATGAAGAACATGTGTTTGAGTCCTCACCCAGTCACCTGCATGTTGCTCAATACACTCAAGAACTGAAGAAGGGTTGGAGTAAAGTAATGTGCATAAATGCTTCACATACTTTTACATTTAAACTGGGGGGGAGTAGTATCTTGCATAAAATTTGCACATTAAAGGCACCGGAGATTTTTGTTTTTCATTTTTGAATGGTTTTATTGCATTGAAATGTCCTTTGTGAGCGGACTTGCATCAAAATGAACCCTTACTTGGCATGGCTATACAACTAACACATGCTTGTTTCTATAGAAATGTTGTTTGTTTAGTTATAACATTCCATACTACAATATCAAACACATCTAGCTGCATGGAGAATGTTCCGAAGGATGATTTTAACTTTCTATTTCTAGGCAGATGATTTTCCCCTTCCATAAAGTTACATACTGTGCCTTTAAATTATATTTTTGTGGTTGTTGTTGCACTTAGTAATACTGCTTTAAATGTACAATAGCAAAAGTATAGTCAAAATGGTAAAGCTGGTAAAGGTACTTTCAATTTGCGTAATATGTATTTTGAGTAATATCTAAAGGGGCTGTACCTGATTTTTATGGTTTTGAAACGTGAAAAACAGAACTAATTAATGTATCGCTCACTTTGCTCATGTGGTCTCAGCATCCTAAATATTCAAGTTTATAGGCACTTTTCACCCGTCTCTGAGCCCAGAACATCACATACCTTCACGGGTAAAGCTAACAAACATACTTGCAAATGGTGCTTCTCTCATAAGATAAATGCTCTATAAATAGATGCAATAGATGCATATAGATAGAGAAAATTTGGTGGTCAATGGAATAGATGCTTTTACAATGTATCTGTGCTGGAGCGACACAGATTTTACTTTATTACATTCATTCATTCATTCATTTTCTACCGCTTATTCCCGTTAGGGGTCGCGGGTGACTGGAGCCTATCCCAGTGACTTTGGGCCTTAGGCGGGGTACACCCTGGACAGTGGCCAACTCGTCGCAGGGCTAACACAGAGGACAAGGACATTGACAGACAACCATTCACTCTCACATTCATTCACTAGGGACAATTTAGAGTCGTCATTTAACCTACACAGTCATGTCTTTGGACGGTGGGAGGAAGCCGGAGAACCCGGAGAGAACCCACGGTAACACGGGGAGGACATGCAGACTCCACCCAGAGAGATCGTGTGATGTTAGGGTGGTTCAGAATTCGAAACCACGATGTTGGGGTGGTGCGGGATTCGAACCCACGATCTCCTTATTGAGAGGCAGAAGCTCTAGCCGCTCTGCCACCGTGCACCCACTTTATTACATGCAACAGCAAAAAAAAATTTATATAACTTGTCTAAAGATGACCGCCTCAGACGAGTTTCCATTAATACAATCCTCCAGTACAGAGATTAAAAACACTGGCTTGAGTGAGAGTACATATAGCGTGTTCGGAGTGAATGATGCCTTTCACTGCCGCTGAGAGCAGTGGGGAGACAGCAGTCTGTGCGTCGCTGTGGTGTCCGCTCTTAGACAAAGAGCTGTTGGCAGGCGTAGGGCCGCGGCTGCTTCAAACGGGCCCTGTTTATTGGAGCTCTGCTTGTGTGCTGCGCTCACCAGAGACTCAAGTGTCTGAGATCTGCTCTCTCCTGAAGACGGGAACTTCTCAGACCACACACAAGGCAGATTTGGGCACCACAAAAGTAAACCAGGGCACAGGCTGACACAATCACACTGGCTGTTTGTCTTTACGACTTGTCCTCCTAATTCAGACGCATCTCAATTAGTTAAAACTCTCCAGATCTTTACTTTTGCATTTAAAAGGATCATAGCTTTTCTGTCTAACTTGTCTTCTCAAAGCAATCCCAGGCTCGCTCTATCTCTATCCCTCTCCTGCTTTGTTTCCCATGGTGCTAACAGAGGAATGTCTGTCTGTACATGGTGATATACAGTGTATTTGCCATTGGGCAGAGTGAGAGGAGACCTTCATTACAGCGAGATACAGATAGAAGTTGAGTTCAAGGTTGAGCTGCAGTTCCCAGAGGTATCATTCAACAGGACTAACAGCATAAGTCCAAGAACCGTGATACAAATCTGTGTAGTAAATCTCACAGCGCAGCCCTGCAGCGGAGAATTAGCAAGACAGCATGACGAGGTGTAAGATTTGGATCAGTGTGTAGTACAGTGTAATTGGCAGATCAGGCTCAGGCAGGTCGGAGTCTTATCTAACCTTGTATTTTAGTGAGTTTCGGGTACTCAAAGATACACCTGTGCAGGTCGAGAGTTTGATTGACAAAGATGCATGTCCTCTCTAAGTTTTTGCCTTATATGTTAGTATACAGTATTAAGTGTTTTCACCCATAAATGTGATTGTAAAAGCAGAACTTGACAGAAATCAAACACCGAACGCTGTCTCCATCTAAAAAAACAAAACAAAACATTTTATATCACAAACTTGTAAGAAAGAATTATATGAGTCACTATATGATACAATAGGAGCTGATTGGTTCCCTTTTGGTGGTTCACCCTGCTTCACCTCTACGTCTGAACAAGCAGTGCTAGTGGCCAAAAAAGAAATGCATTTGAATATTAGCGATGTGCCAAAGGATTTGTGTGAGCTGGGAACCAGATTTAGACAGATTTATACTTTTTCCTTTCATGGTTTGAAAGTCAGGTACCTTTAGCTTTAAATGAACATAGACAGGCAGAGACTTTTCCCACATTCAGAATCATTTCATCAGATTCAGTTCATCAGAATAAGGCCATTTTGCTTTTCCAGTTTAAGGACAACTACCAAGTCATAATAAATATCTTTTTCGCATACTGCCAAAGGTCAATTAAAAAATAAATGTTTTCAATATTGTATGTCTAGAAATATAATTTGCCAAGAAAAAGATTTGTGGTGCAAATAATTCCTGAAATAGTCTTTCATACAAATTATGTGCTCTAAACATATCTATTAGCCTGATAGAGATGGTCTTTGTCAATGAAGTCTGAAATCTGTCTTTCAAGCTTTCAAACTATTTCCTACAATAAACATTTAAGCAATTCTTCCCCTTTACTTCTCACGACATTGCTATACAGAAAAACACAGACAGTTTTGGAATATTCTAAATAACTTGGTGACTTTACTAATGTAGGGCACATTTCACACAAGAACAAGAATTTCCGTGCGCCCTCAGCGAAGGCCAAAGAGCAATCTTATCTAGTGTGCATCGATCCCAACCGTGGAGAGGCGTTTTCCCACAGAGCGCCTCGTCTGGCAGCATAAACATGAGGAAGGCCACAGCGCACGTTGAGCTCCAGCACTTACCCCTGGCTTAAGCCCACAGCTCAGGGTAAAGCTCCACACAGCGACCTGGCTCTAGCTCAGGAGACGACAGTGAAGCAGCTATGATCCAGAAACACAGCAGCACAAACAGGGAATGAGGTGGATGGAGCCGCCGACTAAGATACTTACTGAGATGGATACTAAAGTAAAAACTGAATGGTGTATAATAGTACAAGTGGACTGCTAACTTACTCGATTGGAAAGTACTACCACTGCTGTGCACTGACAGTACAAGTCTACTCATTCATGATTCATTTGCACATTTCAGGTGGACTATGTAACTTTTCTGGTAGAAGGTCTGCCATCTACTTAGATGGAATTACTTTGCCTACGTTCCACAGTTTGGTCTTAAACGTGTGCATTGTGCAATCATTGTTCATTTCTTGCATAAAAATACACTGAAAGACATGCATTCTTACTATGAGCAGGATTTCCTCTCCACAGATTTGACCTGAAACTTGGCCCAACTTGTTTCGCAAAAGTTTGATTGCAATTCAGCACCATAATTTTTCATAGGACACCTTTATTTTAGCCTATATATAGATTTTTTTTTTTGTCAACTGGTCTAACAATTACATTAAAACATGTATGGTGAGACTTTTAAATACATTTTAACCAAAGAAGAAGAAGAAGATGAATAATGGTGAAGGCTTGTAGATAAAGAACATGTACAAATAAAGTGCATTATTTATGAAAATCTGAAATTGTTTAATAATTTTTTACAATTGCAATACAACAATAATAATTTAACAATAATTTAATTCCGCTGTCTTTGCTGGGATAATGTTGTTTTGTATATGTTTTAGATTCTGTAACGATTACGATTATCAAAATATGGCTCCATTTTACAATCGACAAGTCACAATTAGTCAGTTGATGATAATAATAAACTCTATTGATTTATTTGATGCAGCCCAAGTAGAGAAGAATTAGCCTGAGGGCCAACAAAAATTGGTCTATGGGATGCATTTCATGTCCAGACTATAGCTTGTATTTGCCTGTTCTAGACAAAGCAATAACATCTCTACAGTGATAAGCAAGTCACTCACCCTCCACCAGAAAAGTTTAAATCTTTCCATCACTACATTTCATGACAGCTGGGGACACAAAAACACAAATACTAGAGCTAGTTATAGATCCAGAAAAAAAAGGATTTTGTGTCTCTTAATTTATTAAACTTGCAATACATGATTAAATGACTCCATCCGACTGTATGTAGCAGATGAAGAGTCTCAACACTGTATCGGATGTGGTAGTCATGACTTTATTTTACAGAGGGCCACATTTTCAGATGGTTTTCTCCTCAGGGCCAGAAACTACATCTGCAGAACTGAACCAGGATTAAACCAGGATTAACTCAGGACTAAACTAAACCAGGACTGAACCAAGACTAAACCAGGACTGAACAACGTTTAAACCAGGACTGAACCAGGTCCAAACCAGGATTAAACCAGGACTAAACCATGTCCAAACCAATAACAAGAGATCCCTTGGAGGGCCTGATTTGGCCCCCAGGCCTTAGGTTGAATAGCCCTGCTAACTACAGATGCCAGTGTTGGTCAGTCGAGTCCATAAACCAGTGCTGCCCCACACAGTGCACATGTTTCAGTCATCAGGGGGATTGTATACCTTCTGCTCATGACACTCAGGACTTTTCACTACTTTCAACAGAACATTTCTTCTGCCCACAGCCTCCATCAAAACATAGAGATGAAACAGCTTTGGCCTTGTTAAAATAAGGTCAGAGCACTAAGAGCCACACTCGAGTTGAGGGAAGACCAAATAACTCTTGAAAGCCCACCTGCGTCAAAGCTTCACTCAGCGCTGCCCAGACAAAACTAAAGTCCAAATCTCACTAAATAACAGTAGGTGCGGCTGCAGAATGGGGTAATGGCATACTTTTAATAGTGGAAGAGTTCTGCAATTAGTCCCAATTGCATGGCTGTTTTTGTACACAGTCAGTTTTTAATGTCCAAATTAAAACTAGTAATTAAAGTTTTCTTTTTTCCAAGACATAATGAAATGGAAAATGTATTTTAAAAGGGCAGCTCTGATGTCCAGGAAATCCAGGCATGAGTCATTCTGGCAGCTGCTACAGTGACAAAAAGGGGACTTTCTGAAAATGTAATGATTGCGAAGGAAAAGTTGAGGTTGGTGCTGTTTGATATGTTTGCCCTGTTGCCCAAACCAGTCTCCAACCAAACAGTGCACAAGTTTATGCATTTGGTGTAGATTTACATCACCATAAAAGGAGGTTGCATGTCAGTTCTTGCCATGTCTTATCAATACTGTAATCTTTGCCATGCCTTAAAGCTGCAGTAACTTTTCTCATGGAAGGTCCGCCACCAGCTTGTCTCCATGGAAATTGTATTGTTGTGCCTGGAATGTTAAATGCTGGCATTAAACTTGTCTCCAAGGTTCCTGGTTGCAATATTGTTCAATATTTACTGCTGCAAGTGCTGTTCCTTATCAGTCTGGCAACTTGACAACAAATGTGATTTCTACAACTGCTAAAATAATTTACATCTAGAACTGCAAACTTTACAATTATGGATTCTATTGTCATACCACAAAACCAAAAGGTTTTTAAATCTGTGGAACTCCTCCGTTCAATCCAATCTCTCACACAGGGCTTGTAAGACATAAGACATTTATTATAGATGCAGGCAGCGTGCAACTGTCTCATTTTTGTCAGAAGTGCTGCTTTTGCAAGATGCGCTTTGGTGGAAAACTCTAAATTTACTATTTAACACACACAAAAAAAAATACTGCACTATTACAAGTGCAATACTACTTACGTACAACTATCAAATTTGCACTGAGGATTTGATTTTTAGAACACGCAAACTTATATGGTCAGAAGCTGGTTGGAGTTAATAAAGTCGTCAAACTTATCCAGCATTTGGCTACTTTCCCCACTAACTTGTAATCACATCTAATTCTCACATCTGATTTCAACTGAAAACTAGCAGCAGGCCCCATGTGAGGAAGTAGCTAAGTCCAAGAGATTTTGGGCTGCATGTATTCTGACCCTGTCTCATCAGCCTGGGGCCAGTGTGATTTGATTGACCCTCTTCCTCCCGGTGCCCCTGAGGCTGCCCTCTTTGTAGCAGTGTGGGTTTTGACTATTTCCTCCTCTATGTTTGTGCTATGGGATCTTACAGAGACGGGGCAATTGAAACAAGCTGTCGAAACAATACCCTCAGAGCCCAGGTCACTCCTGAGATTTTCTCATATCTGTGGGAAATGTCTAGAGCACTCTGCCTCTTTTCATTAAGAGATTATTTAGTCAAGACTGCAGTGAATGCATCAAACTGTAGGAGTAGTAGTAGTAATAGTAGTAGTTAGTAGTAGTAGTAGTAGTAGTAGTATCAGTAGTAGTAGTAGGAGTAGTAGTAGTAGTAGCAGTAGTAGTAGTAGTAGTAGTAGTAGTAGTAGTAGTAGTAGTAGTATCAGTAGTAGTAGTAGGAGTAGTAGTAGTAGTAGTAGTAGTAGCAGTAGTAGTAGTAGTAGTAGTAGTAGTAATATCAGTTGTATTAGCAGTAGTAGTAGTAGTAGTAGTAGTAGTGGTAGTAGTGGTAGTGGTAGTAGTAGTGGGGTGGGAGTGGTAGTAGTGGTAGTAGCGGTGGCAGTAATATCGGTTGTATTGGCAGTGGTGGTAGTAGTGGTAGCTGGTAGTGGTATCGGTGGTAGTGGTGGGATTGGTAGTGGTGGTAGTGGTGGCGGTGGTAGTGGTAGTGGTGGTAGTAATATCGGTTGTATTAGCGGTAGTGGTGGTAGCGGTGGCGGTGGTAGTAGTAGTGGTAGTGGTAGTAGTAGTAGTGGTAGTAGTGGTAGCGGTAGCAGTAATATCAGTTGTATTAGTTGTAGTAGTAGTTGTAGCAGCAGTAGTAGTAGTAGTAGTAGTAGTAGTAGTAGTAGTAGTAGTAGTAGTAGTAGTAGTAGTAGTAGTAGCAGTAGCAGTAATATCAGTTGTATTAGTTGTAGTAGTAGTTGTAGCAGTAGTAGTAGTAGGAGGAGGAGGAGGAGGAGTAGCAGTAATCTCAGTTTTATTAGCAGTAGTAGTAGTAATAGCAGTAGTTGCAGTAGTAGTAGTAGTAGTAGCAGTAGCAGTAATATCAATTGTATTAGCAGTATTAGTAGTAGTAGTAGTAGTAGTAGTAGTAGTAGTACTGCTACTACTACTACTACTATCTTCATTTACAAAAATACATGAATAAGCTCAAATGAAATAAATCCGTGTTTTAAGTTGTATACAGCATGGTTGTATACATGTGAGAGTGCGTTTGTAACAGGAAAATAAATCAATTGGTATCTGTTTGCTTGAATCACAGTAATTACGTGCTATAGCTGAGCCAATAGTGTAATTAGAGGTTAGCGCAGTGCGGAGAGGGGACCACATCTGGGATTCTCCGGGGATCCCAGGTCTCGACTTGTTCAGCAGAGTGTGAGAACCTCCGTCTGTTTGTACACTAAACACAGAGCTGCGCCACACTTACCATTACCACCACATTAAGACGGCTTTGTGTGATATGCAGTGATGCGCATGCCTTTGTGCTCAAATGATTCAAATTATTAGTGTTTTGCGTCGCGCAGAGCCGACGAGACAAGAAACAATGGTGTGTTTTGACTTTGTAGAGTCCTATGACTGGAAGAAACAGATAAGACTTGTATGGGACTGTTCAATGAGCAGCAGGGGTCCCTTTTATAAAATGTCATGTGGAATTATTTTTAAAGTGTATGTACTTTCATAAACCATCTTAAACTTTCTCACTTCTCGTTTGTTGGCTTTTTATAGATCACAAACAGGTTAACTGATAATCGAGATTATGTAGGTCAGTGTTTCTCACCTCTTTAATTGTAATGTTTACTTAACTTAGAGTCAGTTTTATTCCCATTTTTGGCTCTTCCTTTAGTAAATTTCTAGTTGTGGTGATGGTATATTCCTAATTAAGTTGGTTAACATAACATAACTGGTCTATGCCTAATTTAGACCTGAAATAGTCCTGTTATAGACACAGTTTAGATTTGATGGTACTTGGAAAGCCAAATATTTTCTTTGGTACTATTTGGGGTAAAAAGTTTGAGAAGTACTGATTTAGTTATGTAATTGTCTAATATGATCGTAATGTCTCAAAAATAGTAATCGTGAGAGTCGTAAGCGGCAAAATTTGTTATTTCAGTACAATATTTGGTAAAAAAAAACAAAAAAAAACAACTAAAAGTAAAGTTGGTAACATACTAGAGAAACTGTGATCTGTCAGACAATATGAACGTAAACAACTAACTGTAAAACTTACAATAATCGTAACATCAAAATCTGTCATCCCCAATCACAAACTTAACATGGAAAGTGACACACAGTACATTTTTGTATGTATACTTTATAAATAATCCATAGGTGGTGAAAAAGATTTTAAAAAGGGCTAGAGACTTTCGAGTTACAAATGCATAAACAATTAGAGTCAATATTTTTTTTTGTTTAGTGTTTATATTATTGCCTTATCATATCATTTATTTTAGGATACACTTTGCAAAACTTAGGACACATTTTGCTAATTTGTATACTTGTATTAAATAAATCCGGGGTTTTAAGTTACATACAGTGTGGGTTGATGGTTGTATACATGTGAGAGTGCGTTTGTAACATTTAAATAAATCTGTTCCTGTTTCAAAATTCACAGCTAGTTAGATGTTAATGAGAGTACGCTAAAATAAAGTGTCATCTTACACTAAAATGAATTTGTCCTGCATGTATAAATGTAACATAAGGAGTAATGGGGTGCATGGGCTGTAGCTGGTCAATCATTTCTGTTTTACAACCGTGTTTAGTGAGATTTCTCTGAGGTCTCTAATCTCACCTTCCTCTTCCCCTCCACAGGTGTTGTGAGTCCGAGCCACGGCCTGTAGGAAAGTGTGACCACAGGGCCGCCCGCTCCTCACTCGCACCTTCTCGTGATCTTTGAGGGCCGCGGGTCTGGAGGGTCCGAAACAGCTGCTCCCAAATTAGAGAGTACGACAGAGCTCAACGGGACAGGAATGCGCGGATTGTCTGGACTGCCCCTCTCTTCCGCCAGATCCTGGGAAGACAGCAAAGATAAATCTACGGTGCATGTGTACGCTGAAGATGCCAGTGCACTGCATCCAAGCACCGTGCATTCCTTCCATTATGGCCTAAACATTCCTTGGTTAATTCAGGCTGGCTTAGTGGACATGCACTAGACAAATAAGGTAAAAATACAGAATGAACAGCAGGGATTGTGTTTGGAGATTAGTAATCAATATGTAGGCCTCAAGTGTATAGATAAATAGATAGATAGATAGATAGATAGATAGATAGATAGATAGATAGATAGATAGATAGATAGATAGATAGATAGATAGATAGATAGATAGATAGATAGATAGATAGATAGATAGATAGATAGATAGATAGATAGATAGAAGAATTAGCAAAGGACCATATTCTAACATGAAATAAACTACCATTATATATGTTAATTTGTGATATTAAAATACTCAAAACTATTACTTTGAAGTGTTTATTATGTGTACTTTTACTTGAGAACAAATTTTTAGCTGTGCAACAGAACTTGAGTACTTAAGAACACATTTTCAGTACTGCCAACACTGCCAACACCAAGTATCAAGCCTTATCCTTAGTATTGAATTTGGGTTTGACATTTTACAATCATGACAACACTATTATTCATTCAGAATGCCATTAGTCAAGTTGTATCACAGCTGTGAAAAACTACTGTAGAAACCACCATTGCACTAAGTAAACTATAAAAGGACTAAATCAGTAAAATACGAGGTCTAAACCGAGACTAAACCTGGACTGAAGCGAGAGTTACGCCCAGTACCTGCACCCCAGTTTGAGAAACGCTGCCTTTACATTCCTCGGTAAATCCATGCTGGCTTAGTGTACACACAGCAGATGAATAAGGTAACATTAATAAAAGTAACAGCAGGGAGGGAGAGTGGTCCGATAGTTTTGGGGGTCAGGGGTGTCTCCTGCTCTACCTCAGACATTATCACACTTCCTTCATTAGTTGCTACGGAGACGGTGACCAGGTCAGAGGGGTCAGACCGGCTAAAGGCAGGGTTATAAAGTTACCGGGACAATACTGCTAGTTTCAGTAGTTGTAGTGGTCATTCAGGAAAGATTAGCAGCCTTTTTGTACCCACCCTGTTATAAAAGCCTTATAAAGACAAGGAAAACAAAAACACAAGAGGAGACAATCGGCAAGGAGGAGCATTACAAATTTTGCTCACAGCTAAACTTTTGTTTCAAGGCACTGGAGGGGAATTACAAAGGGTGGTGCTACACAGATAAGAGCATGCAGGCAGGAAAAGATGGATAATGTGAAAGTAGGACCGGTTCATGAAATAATTTAGAGGAACTGGTGGCTGGCTGGACACTTCATTTAACGGACTGAGCTTTTGCAGAAAGGCAGGACTCGGATGCCATGACAATTCTTTCCTCCTACCGCAATGGACTTGGAAAGTTGCTTCTCTTCAGTATGTTTTAATAAAAGAGGATTTACTGTCAGGGCTCATCTTTGCTCTTGTGCAGGGCTTGGGGTCAGGAATGTCTACAGCAGATAAAGGCATTTGTGCTCACTGTTCCCGGTTTCCTTTTAGAAGGATATGATTTAGAGTTGTGGAAACGAGAAACGGAGATGTCAAATGTTAAATCTACAGCTGTTTGAATGAATGAATAATGAATAAATACATAAAAGGTAAATAAAGGGTCACACTTCGAGCCCAATTCAGTTCGCATGTAAATTTGGGGTGGGACTAAACTGGACTAAACTGGACTAAACTGGACTATGGGTGCGTTCACATTTGCACTTCTGGTTTGAGTCCATTTTAATTCTCATATAGACTTGTTTTAGTCCTAGTTCAGCCCTAATTTTCTATGGTGTTTGTGCAAGTGTGAATTCACCCTAAAGCCCGAACTAAAACAAGACTAGACCAGACCCCACAGATTAATCTAGAACACGAGATTAATCCAGGACTAGAATTGGATCAAACCAAATCAACATTAGAACTCAAAATGAGACCAAACCAGGTGTGTGACCATGTGCTGGTTTAGTCCTGGTTTGGTTTTGAGTTTAGTTAAAGTCCAAATTTGGAAACATATAGACTTTAGCCAGTCCAACAGTGTTAAAGATATTGTAGCTAATGCAGTTCAGTGCCAACACCTAAAACCAGTTTTTAGAAAACAATTGTGTATCAAACCAAAATAACTTCATTTGAGCGGTCAGATATCTTTCATCTTCATCCAGTTAAAGTATATTTGGCCTGAAGGGCAGAGTGCACTTATAGTGCACAGGCCATATCAACCCCAAACACTTCCCTGTGGCCCCACCCTTTTCTCATTCCATTACCTCCTCCAACCTTATCACTACACATGCCTCCGGGCCAGACTCTGCCTCAGGCTGAAAGACTGAGTGTCACCCTTTCAATTGACATCAAGCGTTTTAGTTTTATTCATTTCACTTTGGGTTTCCAGTCAAAAAGTGGCCTTACAGCACCAGAGTGTTCAGGCAGCTGCTGTACATGTCTGTGACAATTACTGCAAGGGGCACCACAGTCCATCAGAGGTTGAGTGACTTTTTCAAATATATTTTTCATTGTATTTTATTAGTAAACTTTATTTTCATAAATATTATTGTTGTTTTAATTTATATTTTATATGTTACATTCCCCATTTGCCACTTTTTATGCAAAACCTGCCTGCAAAAAGAAAAAATCACCCTTTTTGCAGGTGCGTTCGCAGTTGCACTTAGACCACACCAAACTGGGATTAAACCTGGAATTAAACCAGGACTATACCGGGGCTAAACCAAGACTAGAACATTATCTAACCAACTCTATATCCATACTAAACTGGGCTCAAAACAGGACCAAATCTTGGCAAGTGTGACAAAGATTTTAATTTGTGTTGAGATTTGCTGAAATGTATAGACAGCCTGGAAAAATCAAGGGGAAAAATAAATTTGCGAATCACTGCACTCTTTCTAAACCAAAGTACTTTCTGCAAATCTACAATTAAATAAAAAAGTAATAATCACATAGAAATAACTCAATCTAATCATGACAAATCAGAAATAAAAAGTTATCTGGATCAAACAGATGTTGATTTCCATGTAAGTGAAGCGACACCACATACAGAGGGAGGTGAAGGCTCATTATCCTCTTGTTGTTGCTTTAGTAGTAATTACACCCTAGTGGTTAAGCGGCATTGTACGTGGCTGGCTGTTTAGATTGCACATGAGACAGATTTTGTGTTTTTTTTTTTCCAGTTCTTTTCTAAAGGAAGATTCCTGTTGGGGGAGGCTGTGCTGGGACATGCAGAAGCTCAGGTGGGGCTGTGGGTGCAGCTTCTCTCACCTTGGTCTAAGTGTGGGAACCGCGGCGCTGCCAGTGGTGCATGAGTAACAGGAGGCTGGAGGGAAGTGTGGTGTAATCTCCACCGCTCCTGAAGAACACACACGTACACAGACTGTCTGATGAAGCAGTTAACTCTAGTCACCTGTAAACAGCAATTGGCCAATGAGCTTCTTCTAGAAAATCACATCACTACTTTTGAGATGTAAATCAGAATCAGAATCAGAATCAGAATCAGAATCAGAAATTGTTTATTGCCATTGTCAGTGAAATTCACAAACGTAGGAACTTGCTTCGGCGTAGGTGCAACATAAACTAAACTATAGTCAACAACTAAATATAGTCACAGACAGAACTGATTGGACTCTTTCCAGAGTTTGATGCAAATGAATGAATCTGCACAGAGCTTTGACTGTTTACTCCATTTGCAAATTATTATTATTTTCATCTTTACCTTAATTATCAATGAAATATTAAATCGTCATTTGTAATTGGCATTTTATTGTTGTCAGACAGTTTGTTGGTTACCTCTATAATGAAACTGATGTAAACAAATGTGAGAAATTCTAAAGATTGCTCTGATTTTTCACATCACATCAGTCTGATCTGTGAGGATTCCTAAAATATGTCATAAAAATAACTGAAACAAAGCCACCCACTGAGCGTAAACCTCACAAATCCCTGTTCAAGTATTGAAGTAGCAGCATCAGAGAGTAAAGTGTGCTTCACAAACAAACATATTAAACACACTGGTCTGAGTAAAGTTTGCCAGCTTCAACAGGCTGGTTATGATGTGTAAGTCCATCCTTTTCAGTGATGTGAAGGAATGACAATAAATTGGCGCTGTAATAAAGATTTTATAGAGCTGTTGGTGGGAGGCAGGGGCAGTAGGCTGGCAGCTGTTGCTGCTGTGAGGGGCCCTCAGGTCCCAGCCGAGGCCTAATGGCCGGACCAGCTGTCGGAGTTGTGTCTGTAGGGCGCAGGGCTTCGGAAGGCGGGGAGGGCATGAGAACTTCCACCCCCCTGTCCTGGGGGGCGGGTCCCGCCTTGTCTGCCCCGCTCTGAAAGGAGGTGATTGATGGCGCAGGCCTGACACCATGCTTCCCCAACAATTGACTCAGGAGGGACTGAGGACAAACAGAGCGCTGCTCACCCCTCTGAGCTTTTCTGATCCTCTCTAAAGAACATTTAGGATTTCTCATAGTTTTAATTAAGTGTTTTTTTCATAATGTTTTATTACTGAGTTTGAGTGAATTATGTGAGGTTTAGTGAACCAGCGCCATGTCTTCATGCAGAGATAATCAGAGATGCAGGAGCACTGTTAGTCAGATTACATTGGTCTGAACATGGTTCTGTCACATGTCAGAGTGACCCTGTGGCACAGGCTAAGATTCACCCTGTTGTTGCAGTGGGCCTTCATGCCCTCTTCTTCAAATCACTTCAGTTATTGCTGTCGGGGTCAGGCAGATCCATGATCCTCTTCACTGCTCTGTGCCCTGGACATAAGCATGCGTCTGGTCATCTCAAACCAGTTCAAACCCTGAGCACTAGACCCACAGATCTGACCTTTAGCTCGGAGACCTCAGGATGCTGTGGGTCCCTTTCAGCACGTTCCTGCACCTCCGTCCTGCTCAGATTTACAGCCCCATGGAGGAGCTCAGGGCAGAGGAGGGGCACTGTCCAGCAGCTGTTCACGCTGCTCTTAAGGAGACATTTCACACAGAAACAACACCCCCGTTTTCTGAATTCCTCCAGCTGACCAGTCTCCATCTCTGAGATGCACTCTCTGACCTCTGTCCAATGCAAATGCCTCTTTTCAATGGCTCGGCACACTGTTCCAACAGGAAAGCGGTTTTGTCTCAAAACTGTGGGTATTATTGATACTGTATAAGTATCAGTCACTTTGTCTTTAACTTACATTTGGCTGATATCACAGTCAGGCATCAAACCATAAAATACAAACTGTTTTAAAATCATAAAATTACAGTTTCCTCAGTTCCTTTTGTTCAAGTCCTGTGCAGGAACAAGACGTGTGTGTACACATGGAGGATTTAATGGGCGTTTAGAGAGCTTGTGTGAAAGTCAAACACTTTTTCCCACAATCTAAAGAATGATCCATCATTCACATGTGTTTACTTTAGACTAAAAAAGCCTCAGCTTGGCTATCCTCTCAATCTGTGTGTTGTGTGATTAGTACAAGGAAAAAAGAAAAATGAGTGTCAGAGGACCGCTTTTAGTCTGACTTTATGCTCAGAGATGACAAATCAATAAATTACTTTGAAGGGTGGCAATGAACATAACAACATGCATGGACATCTGAACTCACCTCAATATGGACAACTATTCTGTGAGGTTTTCTTTTTCAATTAAAAGTCAGCATGTACAATTTTATCAACAAAGTTGTCACAGATGATATCCACAACAATGTTAAGCATAATAAAGACATCATACAAATATGATGGAGAGAAAAAAGGGCAAAGTAGACAATAGCAGCCCTAAATACTGCTTTGTAATTGGCCACATTTTCTGTCCGTAGGGGGTCTTGGTTCCTGATTGGCCATGCGCTGTTGTGTAGAAGGTTATTCTAATCCTTTCCACACTCTCGGTGGGTGCTCGTAGCGCTTTTCCCACATAAATCAGTCTGGCCTCGGTGGTAAAGTCATCACTACTGTGTCCACTTACACTGCCTGTTAGCACTGCCATTACAGGAGTGTGCTAGCTGACACCAGAACTAAACTTTAGCCACCAAATGTGCTATTGTTACTATTAACAAGACTGGAAAAAGGTCTGACTTGCAAGGCAATCATTTCAAGATGTGTTGGTGCAAAAATATAAGGTCATAAGGGACAGTAAAAAATAACTGTTCAACTCTAACACAGGGGTGGTCCTCATCCATACGATTTTATCAGCTTGACCAGGAGTTGCACCTTTAAAAACTGCTAAAAGTACACCTCTTTTGAGTTGTTTTGCATGTCAGTAAAGGCTGATGAATAAAAATAGCTTTCAAAGAATTTTAAAGTAGTTGTTATTAGATAAAACCTATAAAGAAGGAGGTAAATAATCATAGCTATAAATCTTCAAGTGTTGTTGTTCTGATTGCAGATGCGCTTCGCGAGAACTTTGTCACGGGTCTCTCCACATCTCACACTTTCCCTCCAGAACAAACACAACTCTTCTTTCATCTGTTTTTACTGTGTTTACGGAAAGCCACAGATGAGAGGAACGCAAGATAACGAGACATGATGACGCAGCATTCTAACAACAATATAAAAATGCAGTTACCACTTCTTCCTCACTGTTGTTGTTGTTTTTTGTTTGTTTGTTTGTTTGTTTTTTCTCAGGGGAGGAATAAAAAACAAAAACAAAGTAATTTTTCAAGTATTGGCTTTCACATAGTCCATGGAGCTTGTGAATCTCAGTCTTCTTTTAAATGCATAAAACCTGAGTAAATATCTGAAAATGTCATTCAAACCATGGATAACAATAGACATCATTTTAATAGTAAACCAATATACCTACACAACTTACAATTTTTCACTATTGAAGGTCCCAGAAGTATTGTAGTTTAAACGCTTAAATTATTTAAGGTGTAAAAAGAGACATGTCAGACTGCTGTGGGAATATCAGCCTGCAACAAGGAGGAAAAGTTTATATGAAGTGGCGAAATATCAAAACAAGGCTTTCAGAAGGAGGCAGTAAATACAAAATAAAGTCTGGGACTCCCTCCAACTGGCACCAAATCAAAAACCTGCCAACACCTGTAAGATCAGGCAACAAGTGTGTCTACTTCCCAAACTCACAACAAGATAAAAATGACTTCTTATGGCGTGCAAAAACACCAACATGCCATTCATCTGTCTTAATAATTCTGACATTATCAGACTAAAGAATGCTATTGCACAGTCGTTACGGAGCAGTAAGAAGTAAATGTTAATTAAGAGCTAAGTCACTGTGTTATTTTTGCACAAAACCATCCACTGACGACTTTCATTAACACAATAGATGCCGAATAAGCAGGTGTTTGTCGGGGGCCTAACAAGCTCTTTTCACTGACCCCTATAGATGACATCACGCACCCTAACGAACTGCACTCCAAACCAGCCTCCGACATTCATGAGCCAACGCAAGGCCGTAATTTATTCAAGGCCAGCACGGTCCAGGAGTGCGATAGAGAGGGGGGGGCAGAAGGGTAAGAGGGGGTGATGGCTGGCGCAAGGGCCTTGTGTTTGAATATTAGTGCACTGCCCACCCCTGCAGAGAGAAACTGTGTCATAATACCGGACCCCTTTTATGATTCAAATAAAGCCTATTGTTTCTGTGAGCAACTGGCTCCACTCTGTGTACCAGAACAACTGAGGCTCTATACGCTGGCTCAGTGCACCGCCGTCGGCTGAGAAGATGCACACAAAAAAACATCTAATGCAGCACTCAAGACAGAGGGCATGAAAGCATATGTTAAGACCAATGCACATTAAGACTTCATTTCAATAAAACAGCCCGACATTCAAACTTTACAAACATTACACAGAGAAAACTCATGTTTAGCTACTTTCTATGCAGTTGTGATGAATGCTGTGACTAAACTGTACTGTACCAAAAGTAAACTTAACAGGGCGATAAACCTAGGAAACATATCAGCACGCTCCCCAAAAATACTGATAAACTTTATCATTAGTTGAATACCACATAACGTCTTATGATATACAATCCCAAACATATAATGTTATTGATGGAAATAACTACGGCATTAAAATAAGGACTAGGGCTGTACTGGGCGACACTGACAAAAATTAAGGTCTTAATATTTTTTGTGTGTATGATGACAACAATAGTCAGACAATATTAGGTCAATCCAACAGAAATGTGTTAAACTTGTCTATAAATGTATCAGTTGAGGTTTAATTATCAGACACATGTGAAATGCCGGTAACATTCCACACAAAAGTGCAGAAAGATCACCCTTTACCCTTATAAGAAAGTTTACAACTTAACTTTTTTCATTCTTATTTTTAATCAGATCTTTTTACTATAAACAATATTTTTTTTTTTGTATATTTAAAACAACATTCATCACATTATCTAAATTTCAATATACTTCCCATCCTTAATAATCTGTCATCCAAATTTAGTTATAAACATGATTTGAACTTCTGAATGTCCATTGTGGAGAACGACAGGGGGTCCTTAGGATAATTTCATACTGACAGGGGGTCCCTGGCTGCAAATAGTTTGAGAACCCCTGGTCAAAACTAATAAGAATTTCACATTCTGTTATTTTTTCCACAGTAGCTCTATTGTCCACATTAGTCATCTGAAGATAACAGTACTGTATTATACATAGTCTAAACTAGTAAAATATAGGTGGGGAGTTGGAGAGACCGTGCGTAAAAGTCCTGGAGCAGCTCCTGCTGCGTGTGCGCGCGGGAGGGGTGAGAGAGGGAGTGAGAGAGGGAGCGGGGGCGGAGTCAGAGAGGACGGTGGGACACTCTAGGGGTAAAAGTTTCTCAAAAGTTTCAGGAGGAGAAGCACAGCAGCCGTGGCCGAGCTGCGCTGGATAATACTAAACGCGCTTGGGACGTAACACTATTTTTTGAGGCTAATTTTATTCACAGAAAACTGCTACGGTTCCGGAACCATTGCCAATTTTTTGTCTTTGTAAAGGATGTATTTTTGTTAAAGACCGTCTTCAGGCGTTGGAAACGTTTCCATCGAAATGGAAGGGAATACCCCATGGATTATTTTGGCTTTTTTGTTGTTTATACATCTGTGTGAAGGTAAAGCTGAATTGTTTTTTACTTTAAATTCTATTTAATTTGACCGAAGGGACATGTTCTGACAACTTTGTCTGAGCGCTTCTTTATCAGACGGGGGTCTCTGGGGTACTGCTGCTGGGCATGTTTCAACTTGTTACGGGGCCAAAGTTGTAGAAAGAAAACCACATAAAGTTTTAGAATCTTCACCTGGGTTTTTCTGGCTTGCTGTAATAGTCGGCCTTCATCGTTACAGAAATGTAACCAACAGTGAACATGCAGTGATAAGCTCGTGTTGTAGCCTGAGCATCAGGTGCTCAAGAGCTTTCTCAAACTGTTTATGTGGGGAAAACGGATAGATAAACAATGGTATAATACTCTATTTCCTGAACATTGTAAACAACATAATAGTCTACAAAAGTGTAAAATGAAAAGTGTAAAGCTGACACAGAATTTAGCCATGACTCAGTGGCATTTAAATGATTGATTGTGTTTCTGTTGAAAACTCTGTGATAACTGTGATACACTGCATGTATTGTTTATATTTAGGCTATGACTTGTTTGATTAAAAACTTTAAACCGGGTTCCACACAAACTAATGGTATGCTAACACAGCCTTATTGAAGATGCATGGATGATAATGAGGAGGCCATTGTTCCGCATCTGAAGCGCTGTGTATTGGCCCCGTCTGTCTCTGCTTCTCTATTCACTTTGTCCCGTGCCCGCAGGTTTCCGCTGCATGGATAAAAACAGGCCGTGTGAGAACGGAGGGACGTGTATAGATTCATCTTCCAAATGCATGTAAGTCTAACGTGTTCGTGCACATAACACAACATCAGGCTGCAAAACGAAGCCAACGACGGGAACAGGATCAAACAAAATATCAAGTGTCGTTTAAATTTCAGACTGAACAAAGCAAAGGCCTGTAAGAAACGGATTTGCATAATAAACAGTATGCAGTTTGCCACAAGACAGGTTGAGCATAAAATTAATTAGGCAACAGTGGATAAGTTTGGATCAAGTCACAACAGGCACTCACTTCTTGCACCTGTTCAAGATCTTTGTCAGGTACAATCACTGCACTGCATTACTCATACAGACATCATGATACGTCAATAAGTTGTTTTTTAAGCTCTCGCCTTTATCATGCTTTTTAGAGAGTCACTTTTCTGAAACATTTACCCTTTGGCATTTGGAGACAGGGTTTTTGTTTTTCAAATTATGAGAGGTGGAGGTTGTGGGGCCTCTTTCCTGTTAAAAGGCATATTGCTTGGGTGATTAGTTCTTTGAAAGCCTGCTAGGTCCATGGAGAGCATTTAAAATGGAGAGGTACAGTCTTTTGGGAGAAGAATTCCTTGGGTTGCAGCTGCTTCCCTCCAAACCAAACTGACTCATTAGTTGGTTTGTAATTTACTCTTAATAGACCAGAGTCTGGCCAGTATACATTTGATTGGCACACGCTGCAAATGTGCTCAGTTTAGACTTGTTCGTCAACAACCAAAGTAAAATCAAGCCTAGATATAAAAAATAAAAATGCCTAGTGTGTTATTCAAGTGAAGTGTGGTATCCCTGCTGCGTTTTTTAAATCATTAGCCAGCCATGTCTGTCAAGATGCCTGGCTGCCATTATGCAAGTTAATTTGTAATTGTTATAGGAGTCTCCTGGGCAAAACTAACCTTGGGAGGGGAAAGAAAAACGTTAAGTACAGCTTTCTTGCTAGTAGACATGTTTTTGCCTTTTAGGAAAGTTTAGCAGTTCCTGAGCCACTTTTGTGAGGACTGACAAGTTTAGAAAAATGTCCCAGAAACTGCAAATGGTTCCTCTGCTCTGATGTGAGTTTATGAGTTGTTAAAGTTTAAAAATCCCAAGTGTATCACGATTGAGTTCAAAAGTTCTCCTTAATCACACCACTCGCATGTGTCTGGTTTCGTAAGTGCCATTCATGAATCTTTTGTTTAGCCCTCGTCCTTTGTGCTGCAGACATGTCCATGACGCTGTGTACACATGTTAGTGGTACTGGGGCTGTCCATGTGTAATCTCTCCACTGGTGCCATGCCAAGAACCTCATACATCAGATTTCTAACACGAGACATCATCCAGGCAGTGGTTAGACCAGTCCGGGGCCGAGGTGAACGCAGCAGCCACTCCACCCCTTCCCCTGGGAACCCACCGAAATTAGAGATCCCTCCAAAGCAGCAGAAAAGGCCCTTTCTTCCATCAGATACCTGGCTGAAACTTGGCCTGGTCCAATGGGGTGACTAGAAAGGCCAAAGTCGGTACTCAACAAAGAGACAGGGACAGAATGAGCCGGGAAGCATGTTTTGGCATTTGGGTGGAATTTAGAAGAGTTTGTCGTAACCAAATACAGCAAAAGACGGTTATGTTCAATCTACTTTTGTCAATAGTTGGTAAATTTTTCTCGAAGCTAAAATCGTCTCAGGTGACAGTATGTAAGACAGCAGACATTGTTGCTGTCCCAGATTACTAGTATCCTGTGCCTTAGCTGACAATGCTATCATATTATAATATAGCTGCTGTATTCTTTGTGGCAGTTTCGATGCTGGCTCTATCCTTTCCTGGGAGACCTTGTTGAGTCTCAGTCCAACATCACTCATGAGATCATTGAATAGCACTGCATTCCCCTCTCTACATTTGATATAGTCTGTTGTAAACAAATATATCGCTTTTAAGTTGGACCAAAAGTAATGTAAATATTATCTTACGTCTTCAGATAACTTCACGTTCACACTTGCTTAACCCGAAACTAAACCTGGACTTAATCATCAGGACAAACAAGGACCAGAACAGGACCAAATCAAATCTACATCAGGATTAAAATTGACTACATTTAGGACCAAATTCTGTGTCAGCCCTGCGACGAGTTGGCCACTGTCCAGGGTGTACCCCGCCTAAGGCCCAAAGTCACTGGGATAGGCTCCAGTCACCCGCGACCCCTAACGGGAATAAGCGGTAGAAAATGAATGAATGAATGAATAATGACAAGTGTTAACGCACCCTAAGATTTAATGAATACAAATGTATGAAAAACTAATCAAGCAAACCACAAACGCAGTGCTCTTTCCAAGTTTTTGATAAATTATATGTTAAATCAAAACACAATGAGTTTGATCATTTTCTGTGACAATGATGGTTCAAGAAAAACAGAAGATAGTACTGAATTAAGAAATCAATTTGTGGCACTCAAATTTCATTAAAACCAAACAAATCCTAAGCCTACATCAACATTCAGAGAGACTTTAACCTCTTTGTCCACTTCTTGATGCTGACAGTGAAAAATGAATGGGTGTCTGCGTAAAGTTTTCAAGGTGAGTGATCAGGAAGTCCGGATGGATTGGGCGAGCCCCCCAGCACCACCCCTCAAGTGGAATGCGCAGCCTACGGAGCCTCAGGAGAGATAATTAGGCAGATTGAGAGGGTGTCATTCAGAGCGCATCCAGCTGGAGAGATCCGAGCGGGGCGAGGACGAGAGGGGGGGGTTTAGGTGCTGATGGGGGGGTTGTAGCAGGGGACAGCTGGTGGATGTTGTGATGGTAATCCAGTGAAGTCAGATCTGGACAATAGGGGAAAGCATAGGGCCAGGTGCTGCCATTGAGCTGGTCCGCTGCCCCCATACTGTGAGAGACGAGCCAGTGGAGGAATGAAGCCTGTAGCTCGCTCCCTTTAACACATGTTGCACTCTCACATACCAGCGCTGCTCATCACGGCCACCGGTTTTCAACACAGGATGACAAAAGGCTCTGAAAGATGTGATAATGTGTAAGAAAGGATGGCCTGTATGTGTTATTATTAAGTACGGATGCTCAGCCCTTGGCCTCAGTAGCAGAAAACTGAGTGTAATGTTTTGGCCCGTGGTTCCACCCTCCCTCCAAGGACTTGATAAAACGGTACATCTCCAACTTTGATAAGGAGCAGACTGTTGTTGTAGTGAGACAGTTCTGTGCAGAATAGTAAGTAATTCAAAATAGTAATATAATAGTAAAAATGTCCAATGTTATTTTAGAATAACGTTGGAAATCTGAAATTTCCAGCAGAGGCCAACATTTTGTTTTAGGCCCACCAGCAGCCCAAGCTATACACACAAAAAAAGCTTTATGTGAACACTTAAATGCGTAGAGGGCACGTTTGATCCAGTTAGTGATAAAACAAGGCAGTGGATGATTTTATAGTGACTTGAAATCAAATTAATTGAGAAATAGTGGCAGAGCTTATCAGCGATCTATTTGTCTGGATTCTAAACAATTGGTATCCATGAAGCCATGAAAAAAATCATCAATCTATCTCTCAGTAGTATTTGAACTGAAATGTTTTGGCATAGGTTTTCTTGATGTAAATCTCTCAATTGATCTTGAATTTGAACAGGTACAAAGAGTGAACTTTATTGTCACCTCAAGTAAAGTGTTATATTGGTAATGGAGTGAAAATAACCATGTTTGCCAATTGAAATAATCAGAAGATAGCAAAGAGAGGCAGATTATTTTGTTGGCTTAGGCAGGACCTCGAGGCTAGTGTTTTCTTTGGCATCTTTACGGTGGATTAGAAAGGAATGCTTACTAAGATTCCTGCTATCCCACCAGTGCACTGACTATTGTCCACAACTCCCATCCTTCACCCCGGCGTACCTCTGAGGAATGCCCCTCAACAATACTGTTAGCCCACTGTCATTCAGGACGTGACGTTTGGAGTGACTTGTTTGACTTTCTCTTAAATTGACTCGGCCGATGTTGAGCTTTTCTGTGTCTTTATATGCTTCAAAGTCTTCTGACATGGTAGATGGAGCTTTTGTAGTGTCATCATCTATCACAGAAAATGTCTCTGGTGAGATACAGAGAGTCAAGAAGGAAAAAAAAAGTTTGCTTGGTTTTGGTCCCCTTATTTGAGGTCATTAGGGAGAACTGGAAGCTGTGGTTCCCAGGCCCCATCGCAGGAAGTGGTGGCTTTTGACCCGGCTGTTACGCATGTCCCTGTATTACTGGTCCAGCTTAAGTGGCTACTGTATTCCTCCTGATTTATTTCTCAATTTTGCATGAGTGAGTACTTCAAGTCAACATACCATTAGGTCTGTGAACCCGTTTTCAGTGTCATTTTTTGTAATTTGTCGGCATTTAGAGTATCCATTTTGTTTTATTCCCCGCCCCAACCACAAGTAAGCCCCTCTGTGAAGTCTCATTCCGCGGCCTCCAGGAGATGAGGACTCTGATTGAAGTCATGTCTGCAAGCAGCGTTTTCCAATAGTCTATGCGCTTACAGAAAAGGAAGAACTTGGGTTTTCATCAAAAGACTCCACTGGCCCTTTGATTACACAGACGCTTTAACCGCATTTAACAATTTTACATTGTTTTTACAGAATGCGCCGTGGTTTAGGAACGACTAGACTTTCCTTATTTTGAGCTGAGGAGCAGTGGTCACACTTGAAGTAATTAACATTCCCTGTCTTTGCCTCTTTATTCATTTAAAATGAAGAAAACGTAGTTGCTTGCTTAACAGTTACTGGTCATTTGTATGTTATTGCTAGGACTGATTGGTGGATTTGGATTTCTTATGTTGAGAAATCTTGTTTCATTTAGTCGACAGGGTGGAGTTTTTGAACTTGAGTGAAGATTTGAAAACCCCCCAACCCAATGTGGTCATGGATCTTGCTATTTCAACTACGAGAAATCTTTTTTCCTGCATAAAACTTTTTTTCAGATTAGTGTTCATGTGGATGCACACCCCACTGTTTTCTAAATTGGAATGATTCTTCCCAAACTGTCCTTATGAAACCCTTCGGACCCTTCTGCCTCGGTCCGGCTCGCTCTCACCATGGGTTACTGTTGCCAGGCTACAGCCCCGGCCTGTTGGTCCAAGTAGGCTTAGGCCTGCTGAAAGACAAGCTGTTTGTTTGGGTCACTGGACCCCCCTCCCCACTCTCTCTGCTCTTCTCTCTCGCACCCTCTCTCTCTCTCTCTCGCTCTCTCTCTTCGCAGCACCCCCACTGCCCAACAAGATCACACAAAAGAGTTCGGACTACTTTAGCTCCTTTATTTGGACCACAAAATGCTCCCCACCCCCCCAGGCTTTTTTCTCCTGAGAAAGCCCTGGCCGAGCTGAGCCGTAGAAGAGGAGGCAGAGAGGACGAGAAAGGGGGGCTGCTGAGGGCCTGCTGTTGCCAATATGATGTCAGTATGGACTTTAATGAAAGAGAGAGCCTGGTTCTTCTTTGAACTTAAAAAAAATGAATGCATGGCTTGACTTACAGATATACAGCTAAAACTTGTCCAATACAAAATGTCTAAAATGACAGCCCTTTGTTACGTTGGTGTTTAAATCTTGCCTTAAGCCAGAGAAGAGCCACTTCTGTTGTTTCTGTTATTATCCAGTTATCCAGGAAATACCCTCAGAGAGCAAAGCAGTCTTTTATACTTGTTGCTTTGTAGAGCATGACGTGGTATCTGAACCGTGGCACAGATTACAGACTCTTTGTTCACAGGTGAGCTCGCCTATGACCTCTGGCGGAGTAGCTGCTATTGTATACAAGAAGATGGGCTCAGGTTACCCAGCTTCAATGACCCAGAAAGCAGGAAATTTGGCATTGGGTTTCATTCGAGTTTCATGGGTTTAAACCTAATCCAATACGTTTTTCCTACTAATTGCAATTCCAATTTCCAAGAACATAATTTGTCCCTATTTTGCAATTTCCTCAGCTCTGTTAGGAGTATACCACAGGTGCTAAGACTGGTTGTAAGTTTCTTCCCAGTGTGTTTATGGGTGTGTAGTAGCTGCATGTGTTTGCGTCATTCATTGCTGTGTTGCTTTTGCTTAACGCTTGTGAAAAGTGTGTAATCAGATTTTGCCATTGCATGCGTATCCCATTTTTGACTGATATGAATTTGCTAATAGTGAGAGCATCTTCCGAGACAAGATGGCTTTACCTCTATAACTCGCAGCGAAGAAGCCCAGACAACTTGGCTTTGCACTGACAGATGTGGACAGATGCATGGTTTCCAAACGTTGCAGCTGTCCAAGGGCTTAATATGTGTTGACACCGGGAGATTACCCACTATAGGCATGCCTCCTGTGTCCTCAGAGACCTTCCCCTCATCTGCTACCCCTCTTCCTCAAAGGTCAGGAGTCACCAAGTATGAATCAGGGGCCCATTGCGCAACAAGCGTCTGCACCTGCCTTACGCGCGCACACACACACACATTAGTAAGGCTTGGTCTGCTTGTTCCCAGAGCCAAAGGAATCCACAAGGTTGTAAAGAGCCTGATAAGGGACACTCAGGTGCAGGAAGACAAAGTAGCACATTTCTCACAGCGTTCTGCATTGATACGAGTCCAGCTTGATTTGTGTGTTATGGGAGTAGAGCGCTGGCACTGAGTCAGGTCTAGACAAAAGAATGTGTTTTGGCTTTCTCAGCTATGATTGCTGTGGTTGGAAGGCCAAAAACATTTTATTTGCTGGAATCAGTCACTTTCAACCAATGCACATAATATAACGCCTCCGTCTTTAACTACCCACTCAACATATCTGGACACACCTTTATAAATCATAAAGCGTTATCAGATATGGGCCGCGCTGCTTTTTTAGTCATCAAAAAATGTCAATAGAACCTGCAAGCGATATCAATGTAGGATGCAGCAAGACAGTGGAAAGCAGCTACACACATGTCTCAAGCCAGGTACTATGAAGAGACTCACAGACTGCTCTAGAAAGGACTTTGAAGGGTGGGTCAAATGCAAGAGAAAAAGTTCCATAAGGGGCATTCAAAATAAATAATACCATACAAAATCGTAACACTGAATAACTTCTGGAGATCAAACTATGTCAATTTGCACTAAGATGCATTGCAATCAAATCGAAATTGCAAATCACAAATTATGAAGTAAAATAATTTCCTCTGCAAACAACAAAATATCCCATGTTGTTCTGAATAAAAACGTATAACCCTGCAGTTTAGACCCTCTACAATGTTCTGAAATGCATTGGATTTTGTAATAATGAATTTAAAGTTTTCTATTGAAACATAAATTCTAAATTGCACAGAATTTTAGATATTTTATTTTTCCACTGGCGTTCATTAAAAGAAACATGTGAAATTGAAAAAACAAAACAAGAAACAAGCAAGGAAAAAACATTAACTAAACAAACGACCAAAGTTGTTTGAGTCAGAGCCGAGGATTTGAAGTGGATTTTAGTGGGCAGTGGACATGGCATTACAGGAAATATGACATGACATTGTTGCTGAGTAGACCACTCCCCCGTCCTCTGGGTTGTGCTCTCGGGCCAATCCCACACTCTCCTGCAGAGCGTCCCCTCCCCACTCCCTGCAGATTCACTGACATTATCATCACAATCAGTCGGACATCTGACCTCTCAACATGCGGGAGGAGGCTGAGGGGGAAATGTTTTTTCATGGGATTTTGGAGTGGGTAACTGTAGAAAATAGGCTGGCATGTTGTGGTTGTTTCAAAGAAGCGTGTGAAGATATTGAATTAGAAGGTGCACTATTTTTTTCTAGTGGAGGGACTGTCCGCCACCTCCTTTTCTCTGTGTAATTGCTTTGCCTTGAATGTTCCACAGTATGTCTTTTACCATAAATACATTGAAATTCTTGTTTATATTGCATACTTACTTTGAGCGGGGTTGCCTCTCCACAGATTTGACCTGGTATCACCTGCTTGTGTCTATGGAGATGAATAAGTTTAATACCATATTGCGGAACATTCCACGCAAAGCAATAACATCTCGATTGAGACAAACAGGTGGTGGATCCTTCACTAGAAAAGTTACTTAAAAGTTTAACACAAGTTGCAAAAATGATTGGTGTTGCTTTCATCTTGTTATTGCACAACAAATTGAGTAGAATGAACTTATATGTATAGTAAACATGTCCCCATTCAACATAACTGTCCAGAAGGCACCACAGCGTAATAATTGGTGATAAATAACAGAAGACACACTGTTGATCCTGCCTAGGGCTCCTCTCCAGTGAAACAAAGTACAGAGCCTGAAGGCAGGGCCCAGAGATCACCGGCCTGTCATCAGCATTAAACAACCTGTTTGAAGCCTGGAATGGGGGTAGTCCACAGCAAAGCCTCTACAGTGGGTGTAGAGTTACTGCATTTTATTAGCCCCCAAAGGGAAGACTAATGTCCCAAAGGGGGGCTATATGTTATCTTTAGAGACAGATTTGAGTTTAACATGAAGATAATTGAGTTATATGGTCACTGGGGAGTCTTAACTAAACCCACTAGTTTTCTAGTATCATCATTATCTTAAACACAACACAGTAGGTTTTACACAGCTTTGCACCTATGTCAACATGTATTATTCTTTCAAGCATGAGTGTCACTTGGGCTGTACTTCTAATTAATTATTTTTCTTGCAGTAATACAACCAATATTGCAGGAGCTTACAAAACTATGTGATTTTTTTATCTAGATGCCGTCCTGGATACATAGGCCCTCTTTGTCAATTCCTGGATCCCTGTCACCGAACTCAGTGCCTAAATGGTGGAGCGTGCAAGAGCCAAGTGGTAAATGGTATCGCACAACACAGCTGTGTGTGCCAGAGAGGGTTCAGAGGTACATATTTGCACTTTGAGCTTATATTTACAAAGAGGAAAATGAAACATGACCAACTGTACTTTTCATTTCATCCACAGGCCAAGACTGCTCTTTAATAGATGCCTGTGCCACAAGTCCCTGTGCCAATGGGGCGCGCTGTGCCAATTGGAATAATCACTACAACTGCTCCTGTCCACCGGGCTTTCAAGGAAAGAACTGCCGCAATGATATAGATGAGTGCAGGAAGCCTGGTGCCTGCCTCAATGGAGGCCTCTGCATTAACTCCCATGGGTCGTTTCGCTGTCAGTGCCCACCTGGGTACAGTGGGCGCACATGTGAAATACCCATCATCCCTTGCTCCCCGTCCCAGTGCCTCAATGGTGGAACATGTCGACAAACCAGCGACCACTCCTATGAGTGTGCATGTTTGCCAGGTAAGATACTTTTTTTTTTCTTTTTTTTTTTCTTTTTTTACGTTTTTTTTTTCTGGCCCAAAGACTTTATCTGAAATTAAAGCTGTAGCGCATAATGGGTGAAGAAAAGGGGAATAGACATTTGACAAATGGTCATGGGTTGGAATCAAGCCCACAATGCTCTGATGGCAGGAAAAACACATGTGCAACAACCTTAAACACTGCATCACCAGTGAGCATGCTCTATTCTGTTAAAGGACAAATATCATGCATTATTTGTATTATTATTATTATTTTTTTGTACTTTAAACCTGCTCTTGAGTGTCTTCAGTTTGACATCTCATGTTTTAGAACTAAAAAATAAAATGCTTTTACAAAGAAAAATATAACTTGTGTTGGGAGATCTACTGGCTGTAGAGGCAATTACACATATGTAAATATATGCCCACAATGTTTTGAAGTAAGGAGTAGATCTGACGAAGTTGTAGATATCGTGATTAGACGGAAGAAATGTTCAGAGCGAGTTTGGCGATGATTTAAGGACTTAAAACAGCAAAAGATTCTGAGATCAGTGGCGTCAACAAGTTCAGTTCAGAGTTCAGAACGCAGTGTTGGAGAGGGAGAGGATTGTCAAATGAGCATTCATCAAACAAATGTGAATCAAGCTAAATGCTACTCCAGTTATGTTTTTTATGACGGTACAATGTTAAAACAGGGTTAAAAGTTCAACATTGTCAAATTTGCATAATATTTGTCCTTTAAGTGGTTCATTCATAATTAATATGATCATAATACTTCATAATTATTACAATAATTAGATATACTGCCTCACTCCTGGTACTGGCTTTTAAGACTCACTGCATCTGACTCATATTCAGACGTAGTGACTTGTATGACGGCTTAGATTTAGTTCTCAATCCCTGGTCCTATGTGCTATTAATAGCTGGTGATGGGAGTGTGGCGGGTGGGAGAGTTGAAACAGCAGTCCTTTTGCACTCTGCCCTGTTCACAACAGAAAAATTTATTTATGAGCTTTCTGGTTTCCACTGGGGAGGGAACAGGAAATGGCTCCTGCCAGAAAGGAAGTCATTGAAACTGTGAGAGATTATAAAACAAGCAAACACTGCTGGGAGCAGTGGCCTCTGGAAAAGGCAGAAGCCATGACATTTGCTGGCATTGTGTGGGAACCATCATGAAATCATGTAAACAGTCAGACACCCTGTGAACACTTCACTGCCCGCATTCACCTCCACAAGTGTGGGAAGTTTGTGTGGAACATCTGGAAAAGGCCCCTATGTTGTGGAAGGGGCCACAGGGCTCTAAGAGCAAGTGTATCTGTGTATCATCATAATTTCTCTCCCTCTCTCAGGCTTTGAGGGACACAACTGTGAGAATAATGTGGACGACTGCCCAGGACATAAGTGTATGAATGGGGGTAAATGTGTGGATGGTGTCAACACCTACAACTGTCAATGCCCACCAGAATGGACAGGTATACAGTCTTTTTTCAGATAAAAAAAACATCAGTAAATGTAATGTAATGTCTTATGCCTTTATGTTTTTCATCCTGTTAGGACAATATTGCGCAGAGGATGTCAATGAATGTCTTATGCAGCCCAATGCCTGTCACAATGGTGGCACCTGCTTTAACATCATTGGAGGACATACCTGTGTGTGTGTGAATGGCTGGACAGGAGATGACTGCAGCGAGAACATTGACGACTGTGCTACAGCCGTGTGTTTCAATGGGGCCACCTGCCACGACCGTGTGGCCTCCTTCTTCTGCGAGTGTCCTGTGGGGAAAACAGGTATGAAGAGTTATTCATGGTAGAAATGCTATTAAATCTAGAAAAAATAAGTTGTTCATCAATGTTTTGTTCCACAGGTTTGCTGTGTCATCTTGACGATGCTTGTGTCAGTAACCCTTGTAATGAAGGTGCTGTGTGTGACACTAACCCTCTAAACGGTCGTGCCATTTGCACCTGTCCTGCTGGCTTTGTTGGAGGGGCCTGCAACCAAGACATGGACGAGTGTTCTATCGGTATGTGTGCCATTTTAAGATATTTCAATAATGTTTTTTTTTAATTTTTTTTATATTATTATTTATTTATTTATTAGATATTTCAATAATGTTTGATATTTAAACTTATATTTCAATATGTTTTTCGTTTTCAGGAGCAAACCCCTGTGAGCATTTTGGGAAATGTGTGAACACAGAAGGCTCTTTCCAGTGTCAGTGTGGCCGTGGATATGCAGGACCTCGCTGTGAAATAGATATTAATGAATGTCTTTCTATGCCTTGCCAAAATGATGCAACTTGTTTGGATCGCATCGGAGAGTTCACCTGCATCTGTATGCCAGGTACATGGTTTATAATATACCTTTCCTCCCTCAGCAAATCCATGGGTAAACCTGACCTTGTCATAGGACAATACAGTGCAGACACTTGCAGACTGTTACGTAACACCCTGGTGCACCTCTGCTGTCAGTCCTTGGGTGCACCAGACAGGGCATTAGTCTGGACTTAGTAAAGTTTTAGTCTGGTGTGACACAAACACAGTGAAACTCTCACGCACAATCCAACATGCATCCTGGGGTTTTGGGAACTATACAAATTAAGTGTTGTGAGTCGGGTCTATAGGACTGGATGTGCAAGAGGGTGAGCAGTTAGGGGGAGGAGTGTGCTGTGCATACTAATGAGTGGTAGAGTTGTGGGAATCGAGCTGAACAATAGGGGCCCTCTGTGCTCAACTTTGCACCCCTCATACACACAGAGAGGGAAAGAGGCTTTTTCCCAGAGCACATGCCCCTCCCCCTGCCTTTCCAGAGACAAGTCTTTCCTCTTCACCATCCTCATCGTCATCAGCCCCGGCAAAGACTAGGGCTGTTTTACAGATACCACAGTAGTACAGCTTTAGATTTCTCACATAAATCATTTAATAAGGTTTTATAAGGTTTGGTGAAGAAGATCTGACACTGAAGGGACACACAAAAAGTCACTTTTATAAACGCTCCCAGCTTTCTATAGACATAAACTAAACATAAACATGTGTTACAGGATACATGGGAACATACTGTGAAGTTGACATAGATGACTGTGAGAGCAACCCATGTGTGAATGATGGCATCTGTCGAGACATGGTTAATGGTTTCACATGCACCTGTCAGCCAGGTAAGTTTTCTGGCCTTTATGTCAGCACTCCATAGAATAAAAAAGCAAAGTTTAAATGGCCCTTAAGAGGAAAATCTAGCCTTGCCACTGTTCAGAGCTACCACTTGTTTAAAAAGACAGATCGAGAAAGCTGCCTGTCCTGCTGCCAGAACAAAGACACCATTGTGACCCTGTTCCCCTCCCCTGTGGAATGTGGACAGGACAGCAGTCTCCCTCGTCCTGCCTGGCGCTGAGGGGAACAGCAGTCTTTTAATGAGATTCTTTTCCAGCTCCGCAATTTACATCTGGGACAGACGTCCCCCCTTAAACCCCCAGCTCGCTATTGAGTCTGTGGAGCTGATGCAGGAAGATTGTGGGGGTTCCCAAAGAGAAAACAATCCCACCGTCTCCTCTAGCCCCCACTCTCTGCAGCCCACGACTCATCCTTTTGAACAGGGCATTTCTGTTTTATTTATTTTACTATTATTTGTTATAATAATATACATTTTCAGGGCCTTTTTCTAAATTTTGCCATATATAAATTGCACACTATTATGTTGCTACTTAGAGACTGTAGGGAATTGTGAAGGTCACAGATTGTATTTTTCAATTGGACTCATAACATGTTTTTAACCAGTCAATCCTGGCCAGACATCAGTCACCCGGCTAGAGACCTCTGGCCTTAACGAGGACTGCCCTCTGCCCCAGGCTGGATGCCTTTACTGGACCTAGCCTCTGACCTCTCCCCTCTGTGTTTGCATGTCCCAGGCTTCACCGGCACCATGTGTCAGATCGACATCGACGAGTGTGCTAGTACCCCATGCCAGAATGGAGCCAAGTGCTACGACCGACCCAATGGCTTCGAGTGTCGCTGTGCTGAAGGTATGTTTTTTCTTTTCTCTAAGTTACTGAGCAGACAGAACCGAGAGATAAGCATATATGGCATACGTTAAGGTTTTGTTAAAATGCCAGTGTTTGCTGAATCAGCAGTTCACTGGATGTCTGGCGTGTAAACCTGGTAACTTGAGGCCCGCCACTCCTACTCTGAATGTCAGGATCATGGGGTCACTGAGCAAAGGCATTTGTTTTGAAAAGACCATTGGTCATCACCCCTACATCTGTTCGTCTCAAACCTGTCACATTACGCTACCATGTGCATCACACGTTTTGAAAGTCTCTGTAAAAAACTAAATTCATGTTCAGAATGTTATTTGTTTGAATTTGTCAGCTAAATGTATCAATAAAATGATATTTAGCCCTTTTTTCCCCATTTTTTTTTGGAGCGGGGGACATCATTGTTTCAGTGGCCAGCTGCTTGGTATTCCCTGTGTTTGTGGGCCCCTTCTGTTGAGTGCAGTGCTCCTGTTTGACGTGGTGCAGCCCATTGTTCCCTCCGCCACACAGAACAAAAGCAGGGCTGGGAGGCCTGCGCAGGGTCCTTCTTTAGTGCTTTGCCAAACTCAGCACTGCTCTAAACACATGCTACACAAACCAAGTCTTGTCTAGCTCAGACACTGTTGTCTGGGCAACCAGTGTGATTAGGGCCCAAACTGTAGACGCTTTATAAAGTGAGAAAAAGTGTGAGACAGACACAGGAGGTTCAACGTTGAAAAGAGAGAATACAATATTATCCCTTAGAATTGCCTTTTAACAAGTAAAATGTATATCATATAGAAATTTGCAAACATGTCTAAATGTCTTTCTGTAGGTTATGAAGGCACACTGTGTGAAAGTAATATCAACAACTGCCAGCCTGACCCCTGCCATCATGGGACATGTATCGATGGCATTGCCAGCTACACCTGCAACTGTGACGCTGGTTATACTGGGTACCGCTGTGAAAACCAGCTCAATGAGTGCCACAGCAACCCCTGTCAAAACGGAGGCAAGTGTGTGGACCTGGTCAACAAATACATTTGCCAGTGTCAACATGGGACCTCAGGTACGTAATGTTCAGACTGAATATTAAGAAGACTGTGGGCCTCTAACAACAAGAAATGTAAATAAATGTAAATTTATTGTCAGGTACAAACTGTGAAGTAAACTTTGACGACTGTGCCAGTAATCCGTGTGATTATGGGATTTGCAAAGATGGCATTAATCGTTACGACTGTGTTTGCAAACCTGGCTTTACAGGTAAGAACCAATAAATCTCCTATTACTGAAAAATGAATTGGTGCCAGCAGTGTAACAATGACTTACTTTTCCACCACCAGGTCCCAAATGCAATGTGGAGATAGATGAATGTGCCTCCAGCCCCTGCAGAAATGGAGGCACATGTGTGGATGAGGAGAATGGGTTCCACTGCCAGTGTCCAGAAGGGTTCAAACCACCGTACTGTTACTCTCAAGTGGACGAGTGCGGAAGCAGCCCATGTGTCCATGGTACCTGCAGGGATGACATCAATGGGTAAGAAAACAGTAGATAAAGTAAATATTGTTTGCTTGGGACAATAAGTTGTCCAAATGCAGCTTATCCTTATCAAGGCCTCTTTTAACTGTCAAGTTTAGACTCAGCACTGCCCCCTGTCTCCTTACCATTCAACTTTTCAGGTTACCGGTATATTATTTTATAGTATTTACTTTTTCATTACAAATCAACAGAAAGTGGTAGAAATTGTGCAATCCAGGTGACTCCTCAGCATTCACATATTTTAAGCTCCAGTGCAATATTTATATGTACTATGTGTTTTTGTTTTTTCAGTTATCGATGTGATTGTGAACCTGGCTGGGTGGGAAAGAACTGCGATCTTGATCGGAACGACTGTTTGCCAAGTCCTTGTCAGAACGCTGGAACCTGTATTGACCAACTCAATGGTTTTAGCTGCAAGTGTCGACAAGGCTTCAGAGGTATTTTTTTTATAATTTAAATCAGTTTGCTCATATCACCAAAAAGCATAGTTGCTACCTATAAACTTTGGGGTAGGTATTTAAAATATTTTTCCTTTCTACAGGGAATCTTTGCCAGGTGAATATCAATGAGTGCGCATCTAGTCCTTGTCTAAATAAAGGAACTTGTGTGGATGGTGTGGCAAGTTTCACCTGCATCTGCGAGCCCCCGTACAATGGCCCTACCTGTGCTGATGTTCTCACTCCTTGCTCTCCAAACCCGTGTGCCAATAATGCCATATGCACCCATACTGCTGACTACTCGGGTTATCAATGTAAATGTCAGCAAGGATGGCAAGGTAAGGTTATAATTAGGTTATTGAATTATTGCTGCATTATGTAAAGGAAGTAGACTTTTATTTACATGCTGTGTTGTTTATAGGCCAACTGTGTAACAACGATATCAATGAGTGTGTCAGCAACCCCTGTAAGAACCGGGGGACTTGCACAAACACACTTGGTGGCTTCATGTGTTCGTGTAGAGGTGGATTCACAGGGCCAAACTGCGAAACAGACATAAACGACTGTTCACCGAGTGAGTGACCTAATTACATACAATTGCTAAAACATAAATACAACTGCTAAAACCCTAAATATCATCTCTTTTGCTCTATCAGACCCCTGTTTGAATGGAGGTTCCTGCACGGATGGGGTGAATTCATACCACTGCAGTTGCCTGCCAGGATTCACAGGCCCTCGCTGTGATGTGGAGATCAACGAATGTCAAAGCTCCCCTTGCAAAAATGGAGCAACATGCAAAGACTATGTTAACTCTTACACTTGCACATGCAGGCCTGGTTTTACCGGCATTCACTGTGAAACAAACATCCCCGACTGCACGGAAAGGTAGGACTGACTATTGTTCAGCACCTGTTTACTCACTTTGAAATTTAACTGTCACTTATAATACAACTCATCCGTTTATTCTGATTTGCAGCTCGTGCTTTAATGGAGGGACATGCACGGACAAAATCAATGGTTACGCCTGCACTTGCCGCTCAGGGTTCACCGGCTCTCACTGTCAGTACGAGGTGAACGAGTGCGACTCCCAGCCCTGTCTGAACGGAGGCATCTGCCAGGACGCGCTCGAGTCTTTCCGTTGCTCTTGTCCCAAGGGCTACACTGGAAACCGTTGCCAGGTACAAATCCAAAAGTAAAAACTTACAATTAAAAAAAAAAAAGTAACATTACATTTTGTAATAATGGTGCTTTTCTTTCCCCTTAGACCCCAGTTGACTGGTGTAGACGATCTAATCACTGTCAGAACGGAGGACGCTGTCGACAAAGAGATGCTACGTTCATTTGTGATTGCACAGGTGGTTGGTCTGGACGTTACTGTGACATCCCTAAGGTCTCCTGTGAGACAGCAGCCCGCCAAAGAGGTACTTTTTTATATTCAGAAAAATATCTGTGGTCATCTACTTTTGCTTTATGAAAAAAATGTTTAAATTAATTGTGCACATTCTAGGTATCCAAACAGATGAACTCTGCCACCATGGCGGTCACTGCGTCAACACTGGCATTGCTCACTTCTGTAAATGTCCAGCTGATTATACTGGCAGCTACTGTGAAAGCCAAGTGGACCACTGCGAGGACAAACCCTGCCACAATGGCGCCACCTGTAGGGGATATGTGGGAGGATACCAGTGTGACGTAGGTTTTCCATAGACTCAGAACTGAAACGGTATTGAAACGGGCCTAATAAATTAATTGGTCTATTTGCTTGTTATTGTAGTGTATGCCAGGCTACACTGGACAGAACTGTGAGATTGAGATCAACGAGTGCCAGTCTCATCCATGCCAAAATGGAGGCACCTGTATTGACCTCGTGGGACATTACATTTGCTCCTGCCCTCCTGGGACATTAGGTAAGAATATCAAAAAACGATGAACCTCAGTTCTAGGTCCAGAGAAAAATATGAAAACAAATCAAAAATATACTCTAAACATGAATGCCTTATTCCACAGGTGTGCTCTGTGAAATCAATGAAGATGACTGCGCCCCACCCCTGAGGCTGCGGAATGCCCCTCCGAAGTGCTTGAACAATGGCACCTGTGTGGACAGAGTGGGGGGCTATCGTTGCAACTGCCCCCCTGGATTCACTGGAGAGAGGTGTGAGGGTGACATAAATGAGTGTCTCTCCAATCCCTGCAGTCCCTCTAACAGCCTGGATTGCATCCAACTGCCCAATGATTATCTCTGTGTCTGCAAGCCAGGATACACAGGTAGATGACCCCATAAAATTTATAAAGATATTGTGATATTTATTAAGTTAATCTTGCGTTTCAACTAAACACACTTTCTTGTCTTTAGGTCGGAGATGTCAGAACAGATTTAGTGTATGTGAGTCTCATCCTTGTCAAAATGGCGGGGCTTGCTCTGTATCAGGCAGCTCTGCATTAGGATACGCATGTACTTGTCAATTGGTGAGTAAACTAGTAAACTGGATATTGTATACATTTTGTGTTTCCATCTGTTGTAATGTTCTAAGTGTGATAATTCAATGTGCAGGGTTATACTGGTCCTAACTGTGAGAGAAGCATGTCCTGTCGGGAGCTGTCTTGCTATAATGGAGGAAGTTGTGCCCTGACCACACGGGGCGCGCGCTGTTCATGTTTGTCAGGTTACGGTGGACCCCAGTGTCAACATCGCACAAATGAAGGCTGCTCATCTAAACCCTGCCAAAACGATGGGCTGTGCACAGAGGAGACAAGTTTTCCCTACTTCCACTGTCAGTGCCGCAGTGGGTTTAAAGGGAAGCGCTGTGAGCAGGTCAACACTGTGGCCGAGCCTCCAGTACCTTCGTGCCCTCTTGCCGACTGTCATAGCAAAGCCAATGACGGCGTCTGTAATAAAGAGTGTAATTCCCACGCGTGTCAGTGGGACGGAGGGGACTGCTCGCTGAGAGTGAACCCCTGGACCCGCTGTCCAGACCCTCGCTGCTGGCGTCTTTTCAACAACAGCCAATGTGATGAATTCTGCAACAACGCTGACTGCCTTTTCGACAACTTTGACTGCAGAAAGGAAAAAGTGTGCAAGTAAGTTCAACATCACTAAAATGTCTTTGTTTTCTATTACAAAGAGATTTGAGAAATGTGATCTAACGATTTTGTTTAATTTTTCCAGCCCCTTGTACGAGTCTTATTGTATTGCCCACTATGCTGATGGTCGGTGTGACCAAGGCTGTAACATGGAGGAGTGTGGCTGGGATGGCATGGACTGTGCACAGAAAGTGCCCGTGCAAATGGCTGATGACGTGTTGGTCCTTATCGTCCTCCTACCGCCCGAGCAGCTGATGCGCACACAAACAGCTTTTCTACAAAAATTAAGTGCCATTCTGCACACTACTTTGCGCTTCCAAGTGGACAACAACGGTGAAGCCATGATTCGTCCTTACACTCGGTGGAAGTCCCGCATCAAACGAGAATTGCAACCGCAGGAAGAAGTAATTGGGTGAGTCTGGTATTCAAAGAACTACCATACTTATTAATGATCATTCAAAAAGTTAATCTGCTGCTTTCTCTGTTCTTGTAGCTCAATTGTGTACCTGGAAATAGACATTCGTCTGTGTAAAAAGGAATATGAAGACTGTATCAAATCAGCCGACAGTGCTGCAGAATACTTAGGGGCACTTAGTGCTACAGATATGCTCCCGTTTCCTTACCCTCTCAAAGAAGTCAGCGGTAAGTAACAGAATCATATGCATCACTTTCTGCTGTCTGATAGTAAAAATGACAATATCTCGTATTTCTGTCGTCCCGCAGTTAAAAAGCCACCTCAGCCCCCTGTCGGACCCCCTGTCATGTTAATGTTGGTTGGTTCTGCCTCCCTTTTCCTCTTGGTGATCCTGGTCATCGGCATGTTGATAGCTCGTAGAAAACGAGAGCATAGCACTCTGTGGTTCCCAGAAGGATTCTTCCTTAAGAAAGAGCCAAGCAGTAACAAGAATCGCAGGGAACCTGTTGGCCAAGATGCCTTGGGATTGAAGTAAGTTATTTTTTAATGTTAACATAAAGTTTATGTAACATATAATCTGCCTGGTGCACAAGTAGATATTAATGTGTCTCTTTATCCCAAAATAAAAACAGGCACATCCCCAAAACAGTGGAAGAATCTCTCCTTGGAGATCACAGTGAGCAGTGGCTGGACTCAGACTGCCCAGAAGCAAAACGACTCAAGGTTAATTACTTTGAAATGTCAAAAATAACTTTTTCTTAACACGAAAACCTGACATGGGATTTGTGTTGGTCAGGTTGAGGAGCCAAGTATGCTCTCAGACAGTGAAGACGCAGTAGACAGCAGACAATGGACCCAACACCATCTCGCAGCAGCAGACATCCGTGTGCCTCCAACTATGGCGCTAACTCCACCTCAGGGAGAATTTGAAAGTGATTGTATGGATGTTAATGTGCGAGGACCAGGTGAGGAAATCATGTCTGCTCATGTTCATGACCTTAGCGCTGTTAATCTTCATTTTTTTAAATCAAGGACTAAACTAACTTGCATTGTTACTAGATGGTTTCACCCCTCTGATGTTGGCATCGTTCTGTGGAGGAGGCCTTGAGACGGAGGTGGCAGAGGAGGAAGAAAATGAGGAGTGTTCGGCCAACATAATCTCTGACCTCATCTATCAGGGTGCATCCCTCGCTGCTCAAACCGATCGCACAGGTGAAACAGCCCTGCACCTGGCTGCCCGCTACGCCCGCGCCGATGCTGCTAAGAGGCTCCTGGATGCTGGAGCAGATGCTAATGCACAGGACAACACTGGGCGGACACCTCTCCATGCAGCAGTGGCTGCAGATGCACAGGGAGTCTTCCAGGTAATCTGTCTAGTAGGAGTGAAACGAGAACGAATTTTCACGAGATGAGACAGGTCATGAGTTTCGGTTTATGAGACAAGACGAGAACGAAATTAAATTTTAATAGTTGTTTTCTTTTTTTTTTAATCTTTTATTGAACTTTTTTATAACATTAAAATTTAAGTTGTTTAACTTGTTAAAAGGTTAAGAAAAGGCAAATCTAGTAATCTGCTTTCCTTTGGTGAGTTTTCTGTATTACAAATTAAATATGGCAATATGAGACAATAACGAACAACATGGTTTCAAAACTGGATATTCCCTTATTGCGCTCTTCAGTAGTTGCACTGCAAAAAGAATGTGTTAAATAATTCTTACGAGATTACTCTGTGGGTGCCGGCACAATCTTGAGGCATTTCAATCTTTCCTACTCTCTAGAATCTATTAATTTGTTTAATGTAAGTGTGTTATAACATAAGATAAAAACAACGTGTCCAACAAAATAACTTTTATTTTATTATATATTATAATTTGTGTATTATATTATAATTTAGAATTATAATTTATGTATTATTGCAGATTTTAATCCGAAACCGAGCTACTGATCTGGATTCTCGCATGTATGACGGCTCCACTGCACTTATCTTAGCTGCCAGGTTAGCAGTAGAGGGCATGGTGGAGGAGCTCATCACATGCCACGCTGATGTTAACGCAGTTGATGAACTAGGTAAGCATGTCTAACCTGCTCTAACTGACACACTGCTGACTTTCACATGAACAAATCATTAAAACTAATTTCTATTTTTAGGCAAATCTGCACTGCACTGGGCAGCAGCAGTAAACAATGTTGATGCCACTGTGGCTTTGCTGAAGAATGGTGCAAACAAAGATATGCAAGACCTCAAGGTAAGGCCTGTGATTATTTCTTTGTCAGTGTTAATAATATTGCAGTCTGATCTCATTGCTTCCTCTTTTACCTCTTAGGAGGAGACGCCACTGTTCCTGGCTGCACGTGAGGGGAGCTGTGAGGCTGTGAAGGTGCTTCTGGCTCATTTCGCAAATCGGGAAATCACAGATCACATGGACAGACTTCCCCGGGACATTGCACAGGAGCGTATGCACCACGACATAGTGCAGCTTCTGGACGAGTACAACACAGTGAGAAGTCCCCAGGGCCACGGAGGGGCTGGACACCACCTGCCTGGGGCACACACACTGTCCCCTCTCATGTGCCCTCCAAGTGCCTTCCTACCAAGTCTGAAAACCACTCCGCAAGGAAAGAAGAATCGCCGACCTGGGTCAAAGGGTTCAGGCCTTGGTGGCCAACACAGCAGTCTGAAGGAGTCTGTCAAAGCACGCAATAAGAAGTTAACCTTAGACATGCAGAGCGCGTTACTGGAGAGCTCAGTCACTCTGTCCCCTGTCGACTCTCTGGACTCACCCCATGGTGGAACAAGCAACGCAGGGTACATCACCAACCCCACATCACCAGTGGCTATGCCATCTCCAGGGCTCTTTCACTCATCTATGTCTGTTCCAAACACCCCAATGGTTCACAGCAGCATGATGGAAGGAGCAGGCCCCTTTGCTGTGTCTCTGGCACAGCTCAGTGACCTGGGGACTGGAGGCATGTCTCTGCAGGGCCGGGTGTCCATGCCTTCAGATGTTAACCATGGCTTTGTGCTGAGTTCAGGTCAGATGGGGCTCAACATGGGCCTGGTCAGTCCAGTCAGTGTACCCTTTGACTGGCACAGTCGGATGCCTCCCTCTTCCCAGTGTGGTCAGCAGGTTGTGAATCTGGTCCATAGCAGCCAAGCGGGTATACACCCACAGAGCCCCGCAATGCAGCAACAAAACATGATGCTTCACCAGCAGCAGATGTACCGCAGCTCCATGCTTCAGCCCACACCAGTCAGTGGGGCACCCTCCATCAGTCCAGTCAAACTGCCCTCCATCGCAGAGCACCAACAGCTCATCAGTCTGACCACATCCACACCACCCACACCCCAGAGCTCTCAACCCGCCCCCTCCTTCTTCCAACAGCAGCCTCAGCAGATGTCCCAGCCGCCCGCACAGCAGCCACAGACTCAGCCGGCACAAACGTCAACTCCGATAACACAGACCCCACAGCCACTGCCGCCCCAGCCCAGTGCGAGCACTGCAGGGACAGAGGACTATCCCACCCCTCCCTCTCAACATAGCTACACTTCTGCACTGGATACAACGCCCAAGCATTACCTCCGTTTGCCCAGTGAGCATCCCTACTTGACCCCTTCCCCTGAGTCACCCGAGGCCTGGTCCAGCCCGTCTCCTCAGTGTGTTTCTGATTGGTCAGATTCTACCCCCAGTCCGGCTGTTGCTGGTGCTGCTCAGACCCAAATTTCCCAACTCCCAGAGGCCAATGGGAAGATGCAGGTGTTTGCGTGAAGTCTCCACAGATCCTGTGTAAAATGGACACTGGGTAAAATGTTGGACAGGCTTCTGGCCCGTCTGTGTTTATATGTGTCAGCCTGTTTCCAAGATTTTCATTGGATTTGGATTGACTGTATTATGAGGACCGTCTGCTAATGATGACTGCAGAGAAAAACGTAAAGGGAAATGTGTGTTGCCTGGTAAAGTAACAGGCAATTAATGAAGTAATTCTGTCACAGATGGACTTGTTTTTTTATTATAAAAAATATATGAAGAAACTCAAGTCTTTAATTTCAAAGACTTGGGAATGTTTTCCTGAAACTAACATTTACAAGTAGAAAGAAAAAAGAAAATGTTGAAGGGAATTCATTTATTTTTATTTATTGTGTTTTTATTTTCTTTTCGAGCATTTTAGGTGGAAAACTATCTTTCTGTCCTGGCAACAATTAAAATCTGCATAAACTCTTTTGATTCAAACTGACTACATTTCTAAGCAAACATGCCTTCCATAACATTTATTCAGGCCAGTTAACTGAAAGAGAATATCCACCTAATTTTATTTATTTAGGCCTTCAAACTTGGTTAAAAGGTTTACCAGGTTCTAGCAAATATATAAAAGTAGCCAAGCATTAGTAATACTTTTGACTTAATTGAACTGTGGTAATTATTTGCTTTCCATATGAGTATTATGAGTAAGAATGTACATCAGTGTCTTTAAAGCACTTCAAGTGACCAGCCTGTAGAGTCTGTGTGGGTCCAACAATATTCTTCAATGCATATTTATCATAAAAGGGTGGCACTGAAGCTATCACTTTCCTATTGACTTTTGTAAGACTTCAACAACAAAATGTAGCATCTCACTGTGGCCGTAACATAGTCTACAGCTGCCCAGACGTCATCAAGTTTGTGATTATACACTTAACATTGTTCTGCTTGCAAAGTCAGCTTGTCACTGCCTTTTTGGTTTTTGTTTTCATTTTTTATACTTGTATATTTGTGAAATCTGTGGATACATTATAACATACTCAGATGTACTAAGCTATACTTATACAGCTGCTATTTTATATCATTTCCTGCCTAAAGGCTGAGTCTGTCAAATGGCAACATCGTTTTAGGCCCACGTCTTGTCCCTCTATGGACTAAAACTAACATTCCTAGGTTCCTGTAGCTGAGGTGGTCTCGGGTACGTTCCGGTGGGGTCGTGATGGCTGGTCTCTGACTGCTTGTGCCCGGTCACTCCTCAGGGAGGTCTTTTATGGCATGCAGTGTGGGCCACTCCCCCTGCATCTACAGCAGTAGTCCAGTGTCATAAAGTCTCCTCCCAAACTTGAAAGTTAGTGAAGGGCACAACACTGCTATGTAGTGCTGCAACCTTTGCCTTTAACCTAAGTTTGGAAAGACACTTATTTCCCCACTACCACCACCAGAGAGTATGAATGCTCAATATAGGCATTTAAACTTAAAGCCATAGTTTTCGGGCTAGATTTCTAAACAAACATGTGACAGTGCCAGTGCGGAAACCTATCACAACCTGTAATTGTGTCATAGTTTTATTTCACCCTGCACTAGATTGTCTGACTTGGGAACCACAGTATATGTCTTTGTTGTTGTTCACATTTCATTGCAGACTGTGCACTCTGAGTGGTTATGTTTTTGTTTATGTTTTTTGTACATTTCAGCAACCCATTTCTGTTGTAAATATGATTGTTCTGGGTAGTTCTTTGCTTAAGAAGTCTTATGTCTCTAAAATGATTATGTACTAATAAGAACAAAAATAAAATGTACTTCTTTTAGCATTATTTGACACAGTGACTGATGATTTATTTACTTTTATTTACTTTGAATTCATGTCAAGTACAAAATAAACATATATGGGTAGTAAGAAATTCAATTCAAATAAATATTGCAATAGGTAGTAATTCTTTGTTCTTGTTATTAGAAATATTTGATAATTTCTGAGATTTTAATATGGATATAATTAGTATTTAGTTAAGTTACATTGTGGTGAGTACTATTTTTTTTAAAGGCTGCAAATTATTATTGGCAAAAAGAAAAAAAAAACACCAACTACTCTCCTTTCCGTGAAATGACATCAAACCCAATGGCAATAACTAATAGATCATCTCTCAGGTGATAGCATTCATATATTTCCCATATTTTATTGGAAAACAAATCTCACACAACAACATGGCAAGCTGAATGTATTGGGTACTTTAAGATTAAGTAACTGCAGTTCTTCCATTTACTTGTAACTGATGAGCGTTTTCTAGCCTTTCTGCTGACAATCCCAGTGGCTTCCTGCACCCCAGCTTTCATCCCTGTGGACTGCAATGACAAAGGCTATAAACACAGTGGAGTATACATAATCTACTCAGCTGGGCTAGTCTCTCCTAGCAACATGGACGAGGCGAATGAAGGCACAACATGGACAGTATGTATTTACTGAATGTTTAGCCCGGTCAATCAGGACTATTATAACAGCGCTAAAGTCATCAGTCTCTAAAATGCCATGTACACATTTGTCTTACCAAGTTCTAATTTAAAAACAGTGGTGGAAAGAATACTAAAAGTGTGTACTCCATGTAAAAGTACAGTTACATGGACAAAAATGTACAATTACAAGTACAGCTTCCAAAATTGTACTCGAACCGAATGTAAGATTTAGATTTCTCTCTGTGTCCCCATGATACATGATAAACATTTTCAAATCAAAATATTTGCTTTTTTATGTTGATTTATTTACATAAACCTTAGGCATGATGTCCACATTGTTTATGTTGTGGATTGGTGGTTTGGTTCTCAAGAAGAAGAAGCTCTCCAATCAGAAAGCAGAATGAGCCTCACACGAGCCTCTTATTTGGGTTGTCAGTTCCTTGGACTAAATCTAGTTAGTTTAAATCTCCCTAAGCCAGCACCTGCAGCAGTGATAGTGCAGCCTCTGAAACACTTTTATGTGTCTCGGCGGGTTAAGTTCTGATTCTAGTTCCTTTTTCAAACCAGTAAGTAAAGTAAAAGGACAAAGTATGCTTGAAAAATACTTCACTACATTATTACGTTGCTTGCCACAGCACAGGTATGTTATATATATTATGTATATATAAAGAAAAATACTATTCAGAGTACTAGTTTTACATTTTAGATCAGTCTTTTATACAAAAATGAATCACCGAATCACCAATCATAGCAAGTTGTGTTTGTGAGTTTAGAGAGGAGCAAAGACAGTCATTCGACTATAGAGTTGCACTCAGTAACTCTATGTTTAGTGTCTCAGTACACATGATGTGGTAAGTAACTGACCAGCTCAAATTATACTAAAGTACAGGTACAAGTACTGAAAGAAGAAGAATCACCATGTTTAAAGCATTCAAATTTGCACTAAAATTTTTCCAAAGAAATCCAACACTCAACGACACAATAGACAAAATGGCTCTTAACTTTTGTATTTTCTTTTACAGGCCATTCAGAGAAGAAAAGATGGCACTGTAAATTTTTACAGAAGCTGGGAACAGTATAAAGCTGGTTTTGGGCAAGCATCTGGAGCAAGCATTAGGTGATTATATTAATACTAATACTAATAATAATACCAAAAATACGTATTGTAATTTGAAGTCAGGAGCACAAGTACTACCTGCACATACTCCGACAAGTACTACCTGCACATACTCCGACAAGTACTACCTGCACATACTCCGACAAGTACTACCTGCACATACTCCGACAAGTACTACCTGCACATACTCCGACAAGTACTACCTGCACATACTCCGACAAGTACTACCTGCACATACTCCGACAAGTACTACCTGCACATACTCCGACAAGTACTACCTGCACATACTCCGACAAGTACTACCTGTACATACTCCGACAAGTACTACCTGCACATACTCCGACAAGTACTACCTGTGCCAAGGTTGAAACCTGAGGGACCTGGTTGTCCCCTGGTGAATGAATTAGCACAAATGCTAAGAACACATTTAGATAATAATAATAATAATAATAATAATAATAATAATACACATATACAGTTAATAATAAACTGTAAATGTCCAAGACAGTGGTGATACAAACTGTGCAAAGGTCTACTTAAGATGGTGGTATGGGCAGTGTCGTTGGCACTGTGGAGCAGCTCTACCTTCGGCTTAGGAATCAAATGGTTTTCTTGGAAAGGGTACGAATATTCTTTGAAAGCCATTGCAAAGGAAATATGACCAAGTAAACAGGATTGATACAATATTTTTTATCACGTCACTTGATGGAGTGTAAAAGAGCAGTTTATTGCATTATCATCAGGTCTTTTTCCTCTTTGGTCAAATCCATAGCCAGTAAATGACAAAGGACATGCACACTGATGTGCCTTTAGGTAACTCAACTCAGCTAATACACTGTAGTAGTTTATATGGTTAATTACGTCCACAGTGGGCAACAAAGACAGAACTCAGAGTTAGCCTGTCAGCATAATACCATTAATTATGATACCTTTGTTATTACAAATGTGTAAATTTGTTATCTGAGGGTGTTGACTGAGTTGAAAAAAGTGTTAAAATGGTTATTTCATCTTTACTTTGTTTTCTGAAAACCTTTCAAAGCAAATAACCTTATATGTATTATTGTCTATTGTCTTGTGTGTTTCTGCTTGCTTGTGGAACATGAACAAAAATTAGGTCATATAAATGATTTTTGAAATGTTAAAATTGAAGAGGTAATCACAGCATAGGGAGCTGTGGGTGGCCTGCTCAGAGAAGGTCCAGCCCCCATTATTGCCCCACTTAGTTGCAGTGTTCTGGACAAAGGACAGAACAAATAAATACTGTGGTGTGCTGCCAGGCTGTTGAGAGATTTAAATGTTAAGTTTAAATGTGTAATGAACACCTTGAAAACTCATCACATTTCAAAAAAGATTATTCCATGTTGGAAATCTGTAGTGATCTGGAGAGGCAAAGAAATAAAATGAAACCATATTAATGGATGAAAGCGAAAACTATCACCACACAGAGGTGAAAATCAAAGGGAAAACGGACCAGTTGGCTCAACACTGTAACTTGTAAAACGATGTTCAGAGGTATGCATGTCCCCCAAGTGCTTCTCTGCAGGTGTTAGAATCCAGAGTAGAGGCACTCTCCTGGACAGTCGGTCTAACACCACCAGGCGAACCCAAACATGATTTATCGAAGGAGCTGCCTGCACACACTCACCACAGACAGCTGGACATTGTGTGCACCAGGAGCAACCCAGGACCCACACCACCAGCACAGTCTCCCAAAGGAATGTGCAGTTCATCCTGATGCCTTTAGACAGTCAGGACGTCCTTGTCCAGCCCATAGAGGTCATAGAAGTCATCTTTCTGTGGATATGTCCCACCAGACCATCACTTACCCACCACCAACTGACTGTTCACTATCCAGTTAGGGCATTGCACTCCTCTGACCACACCATTCTGGTGGTTCCAAGGTCCAGGTATAAGAACTTGGACGCTTGTGCTTTTTCTGTGTTAGGTCCCAGGCTCTGGAATTTCTCCAGGCTCCTCCAGGAATTCCAGGCTTCCTCCTGAGCTGCTGCTCTTTAGGTCTCTTCAGGTCAGATCTTAAGATTAAGGCATTTAAGACATTCCATTTTTAAAATATATGTCTTTATTTTACAAACGCTTTACTGAAAGTGCTAAACAAATAAATAGGATTCTCTCAGCTACTGGTGTTTTTTTTGCCTAAGGGTGTGCTTTAATCTGCACTTACATAAACACATTATTATTTTTGTAAATCGATAGCCTCATAGCATTGCCTAAGTCCTATTTTGGCCAAACTTAGTCTATGTCTTCTTCTGCACTCCAGACTGCTGCATCTGTAGGTGTCATTGGCTTCATCCTTGGCCAATCAAAGAGTTTTTCAGCCAAAAATCACAAACTGCCTAAGTCATCTTCTTGACTTAAGTGTTTGTGCAGAAAGGTGTGTGTCTCAAAGTAAAATATTGGCTTTTATCATCAGTTTAAGTTACTTCAACCTTCTGTGCTCTATACATAGATTCAGTCTGTTATTTGAATTATTTGAATTATGAATTTAAGTAAATGGTCAGTTTTTTTGATGAGTATATATATATATATATATATATATATATATATATATATATATATATATATATATATATATATATATATACATTTTTAAATATATTTTATATATATATATATATATATATGTTTTACATAGACTTGTTGACAACTCTAATAGAAAGCACCATGATATATTCAACCATTAAATGCCTTCGCAATCACTGCGCACATCTTCATCTCACATTAACCAATAGTAATATTACATATTACTAAATGAAACTCAGAGCCTGGATTTAAATGTGGAATGTTTGAGTGAAACTGAACAGATCAAGGGGCTAAACTTAAATTACAGGAGGTCAATCCTTATCCCACAAACAGTCTGTAACAGTAGACATGATGTTTTCTCCTACGTCCCACCGGAGAGAGCAGTGAAAGACAAAACTATATTATTATCAGCATGTATAGCTTGGACTCACTTGTGTAGTCCACTAGAACATTTTGTTGCATGTCTAAAGTTCCATGAGAACTAGGATTGTTAACCATTGTGTGTTAACCTGATCCTCTACAAAGGATTTCTGCTTTTGTTATGTAAGTCTAGAAATATGACCCTACAACTGAGGGAAGGGGAAACTGATTAGAAACAATAACATTCAAATTGAATTTAGTTTTGTTAAGATTATTTAATGCAAAGTCATCTTTCATCAGAAATATATTTTCATTTCACTCCCCAGGGACTAATTGTGCTAATGGCATCTTTACAAATGTGGATACCTGTATATTTTTTCTTTTGTTCAATAGCGTTGATAAGCTCCATTGTTTTGGTTGCAACACGTTTTGGGTGTGGTCATTGAAGGGTTTAAATAAAGAGGTGCTTGGTCCCTAAATCAGTAGCGGAGAAATCCAAACAGCAATTATGATGTGAGTATTTATTTTTACATTTTAAAAAACAAATTTAAATGAAATTTAAAGAAATGGGCTTAAAATGTAATTAAATGTGTATGTTTTAGGATCTACTTTACAGGACTTGTTGGCTTTTTGCTGGTTCTGACAACTGAAGCTGGAGTGGTGTATGAACTGCTTTCTTCACATACCATTTCTGCACGAAATGTAAAAAAGTTACAAATTACAAATTTTGTAAATGTTTTTTTTTTTTTTAATGTTTTGCAGAAACTCAAATGAGATGTCCTTGTGTAGTGAGACACCACAATGTCTCCAGTTTGAGCCCATTTGTAAAACCAAAAACTTTGAGGTGAGTCTGCCATTTATTTCTCCCCTGCCACATTAACTGATCAAGATTAAGCGATCTAGGCTCAATGTCAAATTTAATTGCCACAATTGTTTACAATTCTCACAGCGTTTGACAAAAACACTTTAGTAAAATCTTTGTAATAAAATGTATTTATTATTTTTTCAACGAAGAACTGTTAACTCTAAAAATATTATAATTATTTTGTCACATCTTTAGAGCTAATTTTGAAAATCGTATACTGTATTTTTTGTCAGATTCGTCGCTATGGCCTGGTGAAATGGGTTTGCACTTCCTTCAGTGCTCCAACTTGGATGCTTGGAGCAGGGCCTGCATTTTGGCGTCTGAAAAATTACCTGGATGGTAAGTTGATCAATAAATTAAACTGCTACTAAATGTTCTTAGAACTCATTATTTATTCTTTCTATCAGATGTACATGTCTTCTAAAGAGTAAGCTAAACATTTGATTTGTGTATTTATTTGCGACACAGATAATAAAATTCCCATGAAGACAGCTCCTGGAATTGTGGAAATGCCAGCTGATGATCCTCCAAAAAAACCCACTGAGTCTTCTTGGATTTCTAACCTCATGAATTTTTCCAAGCTCATTCCCAAAATGTACAACTACACAATTTGCTTTCCACTGCCAAGTGAACATCAGAGAAATCCTCCTCAACCAACTAATGCTAAGGTGATCAGCAAATCATACATTTCACATGATTCCCTTCAGGGCATTGGACCTTTGTAGACCTAGACCAATTCTGTTGATCCACAAATGAAAAGTACTTAAATAATAGCTGGGGTATTAGGACATTTATGATTATTATTTGTGAATTCTTATGTGTTCAAAAGTAACACCTCAGTACATCCTGCAGGTGACGATTGTGGAGACTGGGGAGAGATACATTTACATCAAGCCCTACAATGACTGGGTGAGAGGCGACGCTGCTCAATCTAAACTGCTGTTCAGTAGTATCAATATAACCAGCTATGAAAAGTCCCACTATGCTGCTGGATACAACAGGTGAGACAAATAGAGTTTTATCATAACATTTTGACATAGACTAACTCATGTGTGCATGCTGTCTCATTCAGTCCAATGAACCCCAACCCATATTCAGAAGTGTGGGTTGTGGCTGATGGTGTGCCGCACTGCTGAAGCAAGACAAGATACAACCAAGCAAACATTACATCTTGACGAATCAATAAATATGAATGCCTGTAAGAAGATGTAATTCCATATATTACCTGTAGCTGTAATTGGTGTCACACATGGCACTGCTGTATAATCATTGTTTTGAACCACAAAGCTTTTTTATGTATGCTTGATATTGATCATTCTTCGTAACTTCAATAAAGGCTTAGTTGAACTGTTTGCAGTAAACACTTTAGTATTTCTTTCACATCCATAATTAGTCATAAAAGTTACTAAATCTTATTGTACAACAAAATAAATAAAAAAAATCCACACTGGTGCAAAAAACAACGATAAGTCAATATAGTAATTATAGTGACAGGCCCAGTGCACAGAAAAAGGTGGCAGAGCTACAGGAGTGAAGTGGGGCAAAGGCAACACCAAAAAGTTGAGCAACACCTCTGACTGCCCACAACTACGAGGTGGAAGTTGTGGCATGCTTCAAGCACCTGGAAGTGTATATCACAAACAACCACAACAATCAAAAACTTCAACACCAACAAGGTCTTCAGCAGGCCTTCAGTGCAGATGAGCAGTGGAGGGTGTTCTTACATCCTGCATCACTGAGTGACACTGCGCGCCGCACAGTCTCTGCTCACCACACCATGCACAGGAGAACAAGCCCAGTTTTAGTGACTTTTCTGATGGAGAAGTTGGTGAGTTTGGGACAGAATCTGAATCGTTGACACAAACAAAACACATTTTAACAATTCTCTATAAATAATGCTCATACATTTTGCAAACCCATTTGGAGTAAATGGCTATAATTCAAGTAAAATCCAATTTAAGTGTTGTCCTAAAATGTATGTAAATAATATACAGTATATGCTATGATAAACAGTTCAAACAGTAAAAGTTTAATGTTACACTACTTAGTTACTGCCTCAAGAAAGTAATTACTATTATTAGTTTGGGATTATTTTCATTTGTATAAATGAATCAAATATGGTCTTTTATGATTTATTAATGTTTAATTAAATAATTCAAACAGAGGTAAACTAAAATAATTAACAAAAGACAGTCAACATCTTCACAACAACAACTCCAACAATCCTCTTATTTCTGCTTTGAGGTCTTTATACCTGAAAGCAGAAGTCAGGTCTGTGAGGTTTTTTAGTTATTGATTTGTTAGGACCTTGTACAAATACATTAACCATAAAAGCAGGGATGCTTGAACTAGATTGTAGCTTAGCAGCTACTTTCCATCTGTAGTCCACAGGGAAGGGAGAATACATTCAACTTTATAATTAAATTAGAGTATTTGTAGTTAAGCAGTATAAAATGGACGACATTCATTTAGCATAGCAGATTCAATTAAAAAAAAATCTATTTGGATTAGTTTGGTTAAACAATTCAAACATACAGCATACACAGTCAGTAAACACTTATGCATACATTTCAGTCGTACTGTTCATGCATACAGTAAAAAGTACATAAAACTCTGGGCAAATGCTGCTCTACATTTAGGGATGTTACACTGCCCTCTAGTGGTACCTCTGGTTACTCTGCTAGCGTATCAGCTTTCAAATGGATGAAATCTTTGAATGGAAATGGACAGGTTGCAAACAATCTTTGAAGACTTATTAGACATGGAAAAAATTGAAAACATTATCAACGTATAGCATTTTATATATGTTTAGTATTGTTACAATGATGGTATTGTTGACTTGTCCACTATTTTAAGAGTCTGCCTGTAAATCGACTCTAATTTGTTTTGTTTGGGTGAGACAAGCTGGTGATGCAGAAGGAGGCGCGTGACAGATTTATGGAGAAGTTTTTAGATGCTGCAGCTGAAACAGCCTTTCTTATACTTTTAAAGGTTGTCCAGATGAACTTTAATGTTTTTGTTCTCTTTTTGATATGTTTTTTAAAGTCGAGGAAGGGATCAAGCCAGTCCAAATCCTCGAGTCAAATCCTCCAGCTACGGTAGTCGTGACCAAGCCTGCCACAAAGATCTGGAGATGCTCCTAAATAGATGCCCCCACTGTAGGATGGGCCAAATGCAGAGGACATATTTCCTTGTGGGGACAATAAAGTGTACCTTACCCTTAACTTGTCCAGACTTGTGCTTACAGAGGAATTTGTATTTTGTAAGTAATTGTAATTTAATTTCAATGCATTACACTACTAGGTTACAGAAAATTGTACAGAAAATACATATTCAGAATAGTACATCTGAGTAACTGTACCGTTACTCTCTTTTGGTGCTATTCCGAATACAGTTCATTTTCTAAAATCAGAGGAATACATTGTGGTATTTGATCATGAAGTTTAGGCTTTGAACTGCACTGAATTAGAGAAAAAAAATAGGAAAAGCAGCCCTTATAGTGAGTGCAATGTGTGCAATTTTTCCTTCTCTAATTTGTTATAAAGGTTCTCTTAAGTCAAAGAGCAGTCTTTCTAATGGGTGAGGAAGTCAGATACAGTTGCGACAGGGGATTGTGAGCTTTCAGGGTTAAAAATAACATTTTTAAATTAAGATGAAAGATTAAATGAAAATTAAGTTTATTTTGACCTTTGGGTCTCGGTGCTGAACATGAAACAACTGTAATTTTAGAGCTTTACAAAATGTACTGAATCACTAGCTGTTTGTTATACTAATGATTTGTTAGGTAATAATTTGTTGTTGTGGCTGTGTAATGGTGTTTGATAAAGCAAGCACCTTTTGTCAACTATTTCAAAAGGCCCAAGGGTGTTTTAAGTCTAAATCTAATCTGATTCTACATTTAAAACCAGGCCTAAAAAGCTTGTGTCCAGGCCAGTTAGGAACAGTGCTGCGTGTATTAAGTACAAGTCAGACTTCAGTGGTATAATGAATCTTGAGGCATGTTTGAGTACGCGATGAATTGCAGTAACTACAAACAACAATTTAAAAAATGATACAATTGAGAAAAACATCATATACATCGCAGAAAAGGTTACAGGGGTTGTAATCCGACTGACAATCCCATAACCTTTTCTACGATGGAACACCCCTGGACGAATGAGGGATTACATCGACTAACATTGTGTGCAGTTGAAGTTTAAGTGGTTCTTAGAGCATACTTTTGTTCCTGTGAGTGAAAAGTTGCCTCTGGGTTGAATCGTATCGTATGGATCATACTCGTATAATATGTTAATAATAGCCTTGATAAATCTCCTACTTTGCACCGTCCTCTCTCTGCATTAATCGCTTGAATAATCTTGGTGTTAAAAATGATTGACATAGTTGTGATTATTATTTTCTCCACGCTCAAGTGAGGGTCTTCTCTGCTGGAGAGAGCTGTGAATCATTTTGTTAAACCAGAACTCAGCTCAACTCAATGAGTGCCTCATTTTTAATCTATAGTTAATTTTGGACTGTCGTCATGAGTTGGAGGAGCAAGCTAAAACAGTTGCCAGGACACTCCTTCTATTACACACCATTATAATCTCTCAGATTTTATAATGGTGAAGTTCAATGGAACATTCTGTAGTGGATAATATTCCATGAGAACGTTTCTTTCTTGTAACACCTTTTTTGTAAACTGATCCTCAGAGGACTTTCTGCCTTTGTTAAAAGATGAAGGTTGTGTGCCCTTAAGATTAACAAGTGCTAAACCAAAATACGAATGCAATTATTAAAAACTGTTTGAAGAGCGGCACATCTTAATTTGACAAAAATGTCAAGACAGAGATACTTAGAATACTTAGAAATGTTTAACTCTTAAAAATAACGTTATGTAATTGTATGGAATCTGTTCCCACAGCAATAAAAAACAAAATAGATATCGTTTCAGTCACCTGGGACTAACTGTGTGGCCTTGCAAATAGAGATACCTAGAATTTTCTTTTGTTCATTTGGTTTGATAACCTCTATTGTTTTGGTTGAGTAACATGTTCTGGGTGTGGTCATTGAAAACTTTACATATAAGATGTGCTTGGTCCCTAAATCAGAAGAAGAAGGAGAGGAATCCAAACAACAACAATGATGTGAGTATTTAACATTTGTACCTTTTTAGCGCAAATTTGAAAAGAAAAAAATGCTTAAAATATTTATTATGTTTATGTTTTAGGATCTATATTGTGGGATTTGTTGGCCTTTTGTGGGTTCTGACAGCAGAAGCTGGTGTGGGGTATGTGCCTGCTTTTTCATGTACCACTTCGACACAGTAAATAGAAATTGTAATGGGGGAAAAAATTGAAAGTTTTTTTGATTTTACATGTTTTAACCCACAGAAGCTCAGATGAGCTGTCCTTCTGTACAGAAACACGAGAGTGTCTCCTGTTCCAGCGTGTTTGTCAAAATAATGAAAAAAACTATGAGGTCTGAACTTTAACACTTATTTCTTGAAAAAACAACCTGTTTTTTCCTTTCATATGTCACACTATATTTTAAAATCCAATTTTCCAATAAACTCTTGAACATGGTGATGGTTCATAGTTAATTTTAAAATGCATCATTTTGTCAGATTCGCCGCTATGACTCTGTGAAATGGGTCTCCGTTTCCTTCCTCTCCACGTCTACATTATGGTCGACTGGAGAAATGACTGCATTTTGGGATCTGAAAAGATACCTAGATGGTAAGTAGGACAATTAACTGCTACTGACTGAGCCCTACATGGATGATTCATTTTTGATGTGTGTCTTTATTTCACACACAGATAATAAAATACCAATGAAGACAGCTCCTGTTACTGTAAAAATTCCTGAAGATAATCCACAACAGGATGTATTATCTAAGATGTTCACCTGGCGCGAATACACAATGAATTTTCTACTGCCAAGTGAGCATCAGAGCAACCCTCCCCGACCTTTAAACAGTAAAGTAAAGAGCAACTCATACATTTCACATGATTTTTCAATTCAGTGTATTAACAATTGATATCAAGTAAAGCAACACCTAAATATCTTGCAGGTGAAGATTGTGGAAACCAGAGATATGTACGTGTATGTCAGGTCATACAAAGGCTGGGTGACCAAAGACGAAGCTGAAGCCAAACTGCTCTTCCGTAGCATCAATATGACCAGCCATGAAAAGCCCCACTATGCCGTTGGATACAACAGGTGAGACAAATACATTTATGTGTGTATATATTTTTTATTATTATTATTTTTTTAATATATAGTATTCTCCATCACACTTAAGTGTGTCAACATAACATAACATGTGTATCCTTTCTCATTCAGTCCAATGTACCCCAACCCATATTCAGAAGTGTGGGTTGTGGCTGATGGTGTGCCGCAATGCTGAAGCAAAGTGAGGATTTTCAGGCTCTCTCAGATTATGAGATCAACTGCTTAAGAAATATTTAGTTAACTGAAACTGAAAAGGTATAAGTTGTTGAAAGTATTGTATTACTGTACAAACTGCATATATACTAAACCACAAAATCCCTTTTTTGTTGTGTATGACTTATAAATTCAATAAAGCCTTTGCTGAACTTTGTGAATTTACTCTTATTTGTCAGACTTTGATAAATAAATGAAATTACAATGAACTTAACTGAACTGTAAAAGGCAATTGACCTTGTTTGTGAACACAATAAATTCCGAAAATTCAGTCATTTGTATTTGAAATGTTATTTGAAAATGTTAAACAATGTAAACACGAGATACATTCCCTCAACATGGATCTCTATAGACTTGAGGTGAATAAAAACAAATTCATTTATACTTGAAAGAAGAATACGGATTTTACAGAGGAATTAAAAGTAAAGTTGGAAACCAATGTCTGGCAATCCAACAGATGCAAACATGCATTATTATTTATTTTTAAAAGTGTGTAAAGAGATTAGTGTTAAGACCACACATTCAAATCTAAAGACACTAAAGAGTAAATGTAGCATGTAGAACTACACTTCAATCACAGTACTTTTCCAGTGGTGCTTAACATTTGATTCATGCTTCATTGTTTTATCTGTGTCATACGACCTTGAAGAGTGGAACAGCCCCAGTCTTGGCTTCTCTGGTTTGCATTCTCTTCAGTGCCTTTTTCTCCCAAGAGAAAAATCCCAACAAAGAAAACTTGTTTTCAATACCCGCGGCTCCATTACAGTAATTATGATAAACGTTTGATAAAAAGTTAAGCATTAATCATGTATTTATTACAATGGACATGTTATTTTCTTTCTTTTTGTGGACTCTTATCTTATCAGCTGTGCACCGCGATGCTTCCATGATAGTTTCCTTCTGCCTCTAGACACAGGGCAAGAGGCCGTCCCGCTGGAGGACATAGGAGTGCCAGTCAGGAGAGGTTTATGAGCCCCAGTAATCGAGCGAAGTCCACTGTGGTGCCTCACACAATAAGCATAGGCTCAGCTGGGCCCTTTGGCCTTCCGGCTGGCCTCAGGACAGTGTCTGGTCTCTGGTCTCAACAATGAGGATCAGGCCCAAATGACTGTGAAGCTCCAGCCAGAATGGACCCACCATCTTTACCCCCACAGCAGGCTGTGACCCAGGCAGGACCGTATGTGACCCACACCGAGATGGGCATACAGGCAGAAGCAGCACCCACATGTGAGTACAGAACAAATGGTGGGACATTTTAACTGATGTAAGATAATCCAAGGAATCAATTACTCAAAGTTTTTGGTGAATTTTGGCCTAAATCTTAGTTATACAATATATTTCCATCAGAGTGATTGTTATGTAAAAATCCTATCAACTATTACACCACATTGAGATAAGACACTGAAACAGAGACATGTACGCATGTCACGCAAGTAATCAATCAGTCAATAGAAACGTTCAAAGCATTATTATAAATATTTTTGTTTTTGAACTGAATGTATGCATTTATTGATTTTTTAAAAATACTTTGATTCTGTTCTGTGTATAGGTCCAGAGTTAAATATGGAGCCTGACACCAGACCTGAATCACAGGAGAGCTGTCCAGTATGTGGAGACAAAGTGTCAGGATACCACTATGGCCTCCTCACCTGTGAGAGCTGCAAGGTAGCGTCTAACTACACCACATTCATCCGTTTCCTGAGCGTCCAATGTAGTTTGTATTTTTATTTTTGCCCCCTCTTTCTTCACAGGGCTTTTTCAAACGGTCAGTCCAAAACAACAAACACTACACCTGCTCAGAGCAACAGAGCTGTACCATGAACCTCACTCAGAGAAAGCGCTGTCCTTACTGTCGCTTCAAGAAATGTTTAGCAGTGGGCATGAAGACAGAAGGTACAATACAATGCAATCTTCAGCGATCTGTCACTATATTGTTCTGCTCCACTGACATGCATAGGATTTATCTGAGAGACCATAAAGCACTCAGGTTGTGACGTAAAATAACTAGTTTTCTTATGTGTCCACAGCTGTGCGAGCCGATCGTATGAGAGGTGGAAGAAACAGATTTGGCCCTCTTTATCGGCGGGACAGACAGATAAAACAGCAGTCTTATCAACAGATAAATGCTGCCCCCTACAGGATTAAAATGGAAAGTGCAATACCACACCAATCCCTCACTGCAGGGGATTACCCTGCTGACTGGACCTTAAATACAGCATTGTCTTCGAGTACTTTTCAAGAAAGTCACTTGTACCACACAGATATGTCTCATCCAGAATTTTCCACTCATTGGGACTGTAGTATGAACCGCGATAGAGAGCTCATCTCTTCACCCGTGCCATACTCAGAACGGTTCCCCCAGACCTCAACGGGATACCTCCAGGAAAAATGTCATATGTCTTTTGATTGCCACACAGCTTCTACCAGCCACTCACTGCACAAAGCAGCAAGTGAATCTTATATCCCGAGAAATACTCAAATGGCATCCTCAAATGTAAACACAGAACCCAATTTGGGCCACACGTCACCTCCAGGTCCGATTTTTGGTTCCTTTTCATCAAACTTTTTAGATTCACTTCTTGAGTCAGAACAAGACGAAGACCAGTTATGTGCAAAAGTCCTATCCAGTCTGCAGCGAGAACAAGCAAACCGCGGCAAGCATGACTGTCTGAACACATTCAGCATCATGTGCAAAATGGCTGACCAGACACTTTTTGGGCTTGTTGAGTGGGCCAGAAACAGTGCACTTTTCAAGGAGTTCAAGGTAAAAGGAAAATAATAATATACTTTAAAAAATGATATAGGTCTACATGAACATTTATGCATATACATAGGCCTACAGACGGGGTAGAAGTTGGTAAAAGACAAATTTACCTGTCCCAGGTAGAAGACCAAATGCAGCTGCTACAGAACTGCTGGAGTGAACTGCTGGTGTTGGACCATCTCTGCAGGCAGGTGATCTACGGAAAAGAGGACTGTATATATCTAGTGACAGGACAACAGGTAGTAAATAATTTATTTATGAACCTTGTTTTAATAACAATCTTCTCCTCATCCATCATTTTCTGTCATTGAAGCGCAGATTGAGGTCTCCACCATAATCTCACAGGCTGGAGTGACACTGAGCAGCCTCGTCTCCAGATCACAGGACCTGGTGACCAAGTTAAAAGAACTCAAGTTTGACAGAAAAGAGTTTGTTTGCCTCAAGTACTTAGTATTATTTAATCCAGGTATGTAAAAAAAAAAATAACAACATGACATTGATGTTAATATATATAATTTAGATATTTAATTCAATTTAAAAGTGAAGTGCATTTATGGTTTCAGCAGTGGTGGAAGAAGTACAGGAGCGAGAAAATTACCAAAGTAAAAGTATAGAAGTACATGTTTAAATTGTTTAAAGAGTGACATGTGGTGATCTTGATAAAGAACTGACCTGATTTTTCCAATCAATTTCTCATTGTTTTTAGAGGTATATTTTTGTTTGCTCAAATACGGAAGCGTAGAACTGTCAATGTTGTGGGGTTTTTTCTTTGGGGATAGTTATTCTGACTTTTTTTTTCCGATAGTTATTCTGACTTTTTTTTTTCGATAGTTATTCTGAAAAAGTCAGAATAACTATCCAAAAAAAAAAAGTCAGAATAACTATCCCAAAAAAAAAGTCAGAATAACTATCGAAAAAAAGTCAGAATAACTATCGAAAAAAAAAAAGTCAGAATAACTATCCCCCAAAAAAAAGTCAGAATAACTATCCAAAAAAAAAAAAAGTCAGAATAACTATCCCAAAAAAAAAGTCAGAATAACTATCGGGAAAAAAAAGTCAGAATAACTATCCCCCCAAAAAAAAAGTCAGAATAACTATCGGAAAAAAAAAAAAAAAAAAGTCAGAATAACTATCCCCCAAAAAAAAACCACAACATTGACAGTTCTACGCTACTCTTCTACTTCTCTTCTACTCAAAGCCAAAACATAAGCTAAAATCCTTTAGGTACAATTTCACCATAAATATGCCAAAAAACTTACCTCATACCACATGGAAAGTACTTTTTACTTTTCAGTCCTTTTTAAAAAATGTAGTGGAGTATAAAGTACGCATATCTTATCTCAAATGTAGTCAAGTAAAAGTAAAAAGTATCCACAGTAAAAAATAAGCCTTTTTCCCCATTGATCGTAGCATGGACGCCATTTTGAAGACTTATACTCACGTTTTTACCATTCAAAATATTGAACATATTTGATTGCTAATTTGGCAAAAGGCAAAATTATTGATTTTTTTCTCCATGGATAGGCTGTAGACTCTACGTCAAAAGAGTAGACAACCAATCCTTGATTTGCTTGTTTGTCCTGTATATTGCCAATTAATGTGCATTTGGATTATTTACTAGTCACTAGTAAATAATCCAACTAGTGTAACCTTTCCCCAGACGTGAAGTCCGTGCAGAACCGCAGGCAGGTGGAGCAGACGCAGGAGCGCGTGAACAGGGCGCTGATGGAGCACACGCAGCTGTCTCATCCGGGACACTCGGATAAGTTCGGACAGCTGCTGCTGCGACTGCCCGAAGTGCGCAGCATCAGTTTACAAGTGGAGGAGTACTTGTACCAGCGCCATCTACTGGGGGATCTGCCCTGCAACTCACTGCTCACGGAGATGCTGCACACTAAACACAACTGAACGTGCCCCGGCCTAATTATTGATCCTGTCTTTTTGTACGTCATACCAAAAACAGCCTAGTTAATGTTTGAAGATAAACAACAAAACTACTTGAAATGTGTCTGCTTTTCTCTGTAACAAAGTTAAACGAGATGAAAAAATAAGAAATAAACACATGATAAGAAATGAAATTATTAAAAAGTATTTTATTTTTCTGTTCCAGTTATCTTTATGACACTTGATGAAATGAACACACATGATTGCGCAACTCAATCTTGGAACAAAAACTAAAGAACATGGACATGAATGGCTGACATGAAATGAATGACATAACAAAACCTTAACCAAAACAGAAAAGAATCAGAACTAAACATTTACTTCACTTTATAAGGCTGACTAAATAAATATAAATACCTGTGTGTGAGACACGGGAACTTCAAGAGGAACATTGCACAGAAACAAAATATATATTGTTCTACTACAACCTTTTTTAAACAAATATATAAATAATAATACAAAAAAAAAATCATACAGTGATTATCCACTCACTCTTTTAGATTATTTCATCATTCATAAATGCTACTCTGTAATTATTATCTAAACAGTTTGAGGAAAAGGCAGTGCCACCAAAGCTGCTACTGTAGTGCTTAGGACTGGAAAAGGAGAGAAGTTGCCCAGTGTCCTGGTAATATGTAGAGATATGGCACTAACCACCATCCGCTGCAAGAGCCCATTAGTGTGTGGACATACTGGCCAATGAGAAGGGGTAAATTACATTAAGTGTGTCTGGAAAACAAGAAACGGGCTGCCTACAAAGATCCTTCTAGAAACCCTTTATGCTTCAACAGGAGAAATAGGGACCAGACAAATGACCTCAAGGATTTATTGATCCTTAAACAAAAATCTTTCAAAATTCAAACAACCAAACAACTCACTCACTCATTCTTAAATCATACACCTCGCAATTCTTCAAGCTAATAGCTTACAAAAATCAACTAAGAAGTTATCATACAAATTGCTGTCAGGAAAAAAATGCATTCATTTCCTTCATGTTTTAGTTTTGTTTCAAGATAAGATCAGGATTACATTTCATTATTGTAACCGCAATGTTAGAGGAATTCATTCATTCTTGTCTTTCTTCACTCTGCTTCAAATGTACAATAAATTGTCGAGCAAAATGTGCTGAAGCTGAAGCATGGGCAGTAATGCATGTCTACTGATGACAGCAGCAGGTATAGTGCAGCCCTAACACGGCTTCTGGCCCTTCACCAAAGAAAGTGGTCACTGTGGACCTTACATTCACAAATCCACATATAAACTGCTATTGCTATTTTCAACTGCGACACATTAGCAATGAGCCCTGGAAGAGGTAAAGGCAGCAAGAGGAAAAGCCAGCTAAACTGAAAGGTAACCATTCTATTCCCAAAATTAGTGGGCAAAGGCAGTAAGGTGCCCCTCCTAGAGTCACCTATGGGTCAAATGACAGCATGGGAAAACCAACTCAGGCAAAATCATTTTCTAGTTTATATGTTTCAAATCAATAAAGACTTTCAGAGTCAATTAGAAGTTTTTTAAAAGTCCAACTATTATGGTTTGGCCTAGTCTCTTGGCATCTTACCGATTAGATTGTTCTCACATTGAGAGTTGTTTAATTTACACAGCAGCTTCTTTAAGTAGGTGCCACAAATCAAGTGCCACAATAGCCATACACGCAATGATGAATGATCCTGAATAAGAACAGACATCTTAAGTAGACTTTCATTTTGGGGTCCCAAGCTTCTTCGGAGTCCCTGGTCGTTTTTGCCAAAAGTGACCGGGTATGGTGATGGCATCCACACTCATCGACATAGTTTTGGACGGTATGACAGTGAATTGTTTGCGGTCAGAGCTGTATTTGAAAATGGACTCCACCATTTCAGGAGAAATGATTCGAGGTCCGATGCCAGTGAGCCGCTCCATCTCCTCTGTCTCCGGGTTCATGGTGTAAATGGCTCTGAACTGGCAGCTGGAGTCTCTGAACAGGATGAGGAAGTGGTTGGCTGTGCTCTTTTCCATTTCCTACAAATTGCAAGAGATAGGTCAAAGCACTTGACAAAACTGATTATTTCAAAGCCCTGAGAGGCCTCTTTTGATGTCTCTGTCACAGTGGCATAGTTTACCTCCACAATCTTGTTTTTCTGTGGTTCATTGACCTTCCCGGCCAGGCAACAGCGAGTGATTGCATTATGGATTATGAACTTGTTGGACTTAAAACTTGGCTCTTTGTAGAGCTTTGGTCCTGCAAAAAAAAAAATACAGAATCCATTGTTATTTTCTCTCATTTAAAAATACATATGACTTATAGGAATATAGTGAACATTAAGTGTGATCAGGATGCTGAAGATGGGAACATAAGCAAATAGTGGTGTTACAAAACCTAGAAAACACCAACCTGTGTATTCTGGGATTGAGGAAGGTGAGGAAATCGTGGAGCCATTCTCCCAGTCGTTTTGAGAGCCCCGTCGTCCTGGTGACCGATGACGCGCAGGAGAGTGTGAGCGGCTTAAGAGAAGCAGACAGGAAGTCAAGTTTATGCTCAAGATATGTTTTGGCTTTGTATGTCTTTTCACCTTAGCTTTGTAATAAGAATGATGCAGTGGCAATATCAAAAGAAATAATAATTGGTTACCTAGGAGACTTTCTGATAGTAAGTCCTCCCGTGTCATTCGCCATTGAAGACAAGTTCATGCTGGAGTGAGAGTATACCTTGCTCAGTTTGTTGCCTGTGAAAGAAAAGAAAGAACAAGCAAATATAAAGTAAGAGTAACGATGAGATATGGTGAGAAAAATGCTCCAATAAATTACCCATCAAGCCCTTGGCAGGGCTGTTGGACAGGACAGAGTCATCCCTGAAGACAGTCTTGGGTCTCTGTTTCTTAACCCCTCGAACAGTGGTGGGTTTCTGCCTGAGCACTTTGTCCAAGTCTTCCATGATCTTCAGCTGGTGTCGCCTCTCATACTCCTGCTTGGTGAAGTCCCCTCTGCGCTGTGGGGTGCCCTCTGCTTGCGGGGTGCGTGGAGTGGGCGGTGTGCCTGGCGTCTGTGGCTGCTCATCAGCTTTGTTTCCCCAACCCTCAAGGATCATCCACTGTGGTTTGCTAGTAACCAGATGAGGCAATATTAATCTAACTGTAATAATTGTTTTCTATCAAAAATTCACTTAAGGATTTCTGGAAAAGCAAATTTTACTTGGACTCTTTTTCTTTTTCCTGCTCCAGTTTACGTCGTTTCAGCTCTTCAGCTCTTTTCTGTTGTTTTTCAAGAAGCGCGGCTTTACGTTGAGCCATTTCATCTTCTGTTCGCTCTTTATCATCCTAATGAGAAATAGAATAGAATAGAAATACCATGTTTATTTATCTACTTTAAAACACAGGCATCTCAATATTCAGTGATATAATGATTGTTTTTTTTACTTTGAAAAAGAATCCCATGCCTCCTCTGAGCTCCGACTCGGTGCGTTCACTTATAGAATCAGATAAACCATCAGCCCCTGTGTCTTCCTCTCCATCGCCTCCCAGAGCAGACAGCGAGATCTCAATCAGGCTGCCACGTTTCCCATTCATTCCTGCTGCTGGTGCATCACTCTCAAAGGAGCACTCTGACGGAGCACCTGAGCTGCAGCCGCCACCAGTTAACCTGTCCTTTTTAGGCAAAGAAGAGGGCCTTGCCTCAAAGTCCATACTGAATATACTCTGGTCGTCTGTAGATCCCACTTCGGACAGGGCGTCTTCTGCGGTGGGATGTGGCGCTGGGCTGGATGATGGCGTCAGAGCAGGTGTGGGCACTGGTGTTGGTCCAAATGAGCGTAGATCGTCTAGGTTTTCAGCGTCACCAATGGAAAATGAAGAAGAAGTCTGAACCTGAGATTGTGAAGGGTTGACCCGACGAAGATGAGGGATGCGGTCTACGTTTTGGGGTGCATTTAGAACCCTTGACATTGTTGGGACCTTAATATCGGGTTGGCGACTATGTTGGTTGTGTTTGGGACTTTTAGGGGGCACAGACTGAGCTCTCCGTTGTACCATTTTGGGAGATTTGGGGGGTGTGGTGTGATTTATGAGTTTACGTGATGGAGACGGAGCGCTGGGAGATGAATTGAAGTCCCGAGTAGATTCTCTGGAAATGCGAGAGGAGGAAGGGCCTGGGGCAGAGGTTTTAGGACTAGCTGGTATCGTCCAGGATTTGTTACTTGGTGAAGCAGGTTTTTTCATAAACTGGTTTTGTTGTTCAGTCAGTCGCTGCATATCATTTTGTAAAGAGCTTAGTGCTGCTGTCAGCTTGGAAACCGCATTGTTATAGTCTCCAAGAGGAGCTACCATTTTTTCATTTGGTTGTCCCGAGGTGTTCTCTGCTGGGGTGCTTGGCTTTTCTTTGGACATAAGGGCTTGTTTGTTAAGTATTTCTCCTCCTTGTACAGTGGTTTGTCCCAATACTGATGGGTGCTGCCCACCTGATTTCTCAACATCAGTTTTGTTCAATCTGTTGCCCAAAGTCAGATGTGAGAAATCATCTTCTGTAGATGAAGCCATCACGTCTCCTTCGTCTGCACCATCCTCTTCCTGTTCCTTCTTCAGTTGTAAAAAGGCACTTTTTCCTAGCCTTTGCCGGTGCTTTGCAAAGATGGCCTCTATACGTTTCTTCTGTGCCTCAATGGCTTTGCGTTTTTCCTCAAGTCGAACCCCGAGCTCTGACATTTCATTGTTTAGTTGCGGGCTTTTGCTTGGACTTTCTTCAGACTTCTGTGCCCATGATGTCATCCGAGGAGATGGCGGTTCACTAGACTTGGGAGAATCTAATAACTGTTTTTTCTTGCGTTCCGCAAAGCTGGTCATTTTAACACCACTGTCAGGTGCATCTTTGCTTCTCGCAGAGTTGGCTGGTGTGGCTGGAGTGGACTGAGTCTTAGGCAGGTCCTCTGATGCATCAGAGTCAACACTACCATCTCTTAAAACAGAGTCATCATCTCGTGAACATTCAGAGATGTTTCTAGTACGTTTGGGATCTTTGGGCCCTGTGGGCCTGAACATCATTCCTGAGCGTGAGGGAGCAGAAGAGCTGACAGGGGACAAGCTATTAGTGTATCGGGAACTTGCAGGATCATCAGGTGAGTGGAGGTAGAAGCCGTCCGGAGCACCATCAGGGTGGAGCCGCTGCTCCATCTTGCTCTCATTGTGGATGATCTGTAGAGCCTCCTCAATTGTGGGCAGCTCACCTGCTTCATTGGCATCGAGGCCATTCTCCTCTGCCACTTTTGGAATATTTAGAGACTGGGTGACCCATGATGCCCTTTGGGGTCCATTGTGGCCCCCAGGTTTGTTGAGTACATGACCGTCTTCAGGAGTGTAGGGTGCTCTTGCCTGGACTCCTGGATTTAGCTGGTCTGAACTCACAGAGCGTGTTATTACTGGATTTCCCATCACAATGTCTACATCACTGTCCAGGCCAAAGGGGATGCTGAATGACACTGCTGACAGTGGTCGGCTGAATAAAAATACAGAATCATTGTCAAAACTTGAACACAGCTGTATACTGCATGCACAGTGGTCTTCTATATCACATTATAAATATGGAATTTACCTGAGAGATTTCTTGCTCCACGTCTTTCCCACTCCTTCTATATGAGACATTGAGGTAGACTGAGTCAAAGATCCTGAGTACATGGGGACACACACACAAACAAAATAAAAAGGCATGCAGACCACACCTGGGTGTATTTAAATGAAAACAACAAAAGACAATGAATATAACAAAATGAGTGATAATAAGAAGAAAACAGCACTAACAGGAGTGGAAAATCAGGAATGAGTTGGTCATAACATCAAAACCGGTCAAACTGATAACCTTACCTGCTGCAGATGTGGATATAGGAAGGAAGGGCTTCTTAAAAATAGAAGGGGAGGTACTACAAAGAAAAGAGCTGGTTACCAACAGTTAGATTCATAAAAAGCATAGTGTATTTACTGTATGCAAACAAGGCCTTTTTACCTGACACTGCTTTTCGATTTTACTGGGGCAGAGCCATCTAAAAACACAAACATTCAGTTAACTGGAATTGGCTACACTTTGATTAAAATTCACACCAGTGTTTCTTACCTAATGTGTCAACTGGCTGAACAAATTCTGGTCTTTGTACTTCAAACCAGTTTAGCAGTTCAGCTAAAAAACTTAACATGTTTACCTAAAGAAAATAAAGATTAATTCCAATCAACCAACACAAACCATTAAATAAGATTAAATAACAATAAGTCTCTATACCTGTAGTTCTTGGGGCATGTACAGCATGTCCTCCTGTGTCAGGTGGCAGCAGCTCTTCAGACAGCTGTCACAAAACTCAAGGATGAACTGCAGGTTGTATACACTGTCTGCTACAGACATAGACTCTTTCATACAAACATCTAATAGAAAAACAAAGACAGCATTAGCTTAAAATGTTGTAAATGTGTTTTTAAATAAAAATGTGTGTCCGTACCTTCAAGTCTTAACAGGTCGGGACAATAGTAATGAATAACAGCAACAATGGCACAGCCACTGGACAAGTCTCTGACGTCATTAACCACTGGGAACACGGGCTTCTGTCTGGACTGGACTTTATCTTTCCTGTAGCGAAGCTTAAGAAAAATACATCAAAATATTAAATTGAGCTTTATGAAAAGTGAGTTACATTTATCTTAAAACCACAGTCATAAACTATCAAAATGCCGTTATATGACACTGCAGAAGATTCATGTGATGCTTAAACTCCATGCAGTATGTAATGAGCAACAAATAATGCAAGGCCTGTCACAATAATAACTGTATTAACTCATTATTCAATAATTTATACTGGCATATTATTTCTGGGCTAAATGTTTATTGTATATACCTTTTGTTTGGCAAACGTTTTCTTATTGTTTATTAGTTATTACAGTAATATGGATGCTGTAGAGGGTCAAATAAGTAACTTCAAGATAAGATATTTAATACACGTTTAATAAGGGTTTACTGAAATTTAGGATTATTGGGACATTAAGAAGCTTCAATATAATCATTTATCAAAATATTTTCAGAATCAATATTTGGTCTTCAAAATCACTTATCATGACAGTTCTAAATAATGTAAGTGAGTGGTTTATAAACTTGAAAATAAAGCAGACAGATGCAAAATTAAGACAAAGTGAAAGTATAAAATCTCACAATCATTTTAGATACGCTGTGTCATTCAACCACACCGTCAGCAGTTTTAAGTGCATTCAACACTTTACCAAGGACCTGGCAAACCGGTTTCTTAATGTTGTCAGTATTCATGCATCACAAGCAACAAGCTGTTTTAGTCCCAGTCTGGGCGTTTACTAAAATGTGAAGGTTAATACACACAGTCTATGATGAGATGCATTAGTGTTCTCACACCAGCTAACGCATGACGAACACACCTGACCAGCAGGTATTGTTGATATATTTGGTGTAGGCACTGGAGGAATGGAAGGACAAAGGCAAGGAGTAGAGGGAAAAGGAGAGGAGAACTTACAGGAACAAGTTTCCAGTACCAGCGAGTGGGACACTGTGAAAAAGAAGTCAGATGGGACAGGAGAAACACAAACACACAGACAACAGGCATAGGAGCTGAGCGCAGGAAAAGATAAGAGTTCACAAAAGAAGGAAATACGAAGATGATAAAGCAGCCTTAAAGAAGACATAATATAGTTTTTTTGGGTGCATATATATACACATATTATGCAATATATACTTTTTTGCTTTTTTAATCATGTTATGACATTGTTCCCCTCATCAAAAACATACATGAACTTGTATTTAGCTTGACGCTAGTATAAATCCTGTTTAGAAAATTACATGGAGTGAATTGCTTCCTGTGATATCATAGGTCGAGGTCGAGATCTTCTGTGCCGTTTTTAAAAATCATCCATTTCTGCAGTCAAATCACAATCATTAAAACAGTGAGGCTGCATGAGCATGTCGGAGGCGAGCTAGCATTTGTTTATCTCATCTACATATAGCCCTCTGCAGCCAGTACATGGAGTCCAAATAGGGCTGGGCAATATGGTGATAAAAATGTAATCGTGAGCTCGTCCCTGTGACAATCTGCTATTTTTGTGAAACCGTGATTCACTGTTTCTCGCTTTAATGCAGCTGTCAGTTCAAACACACTTTTGCTCCTGTTATTTAGCCTCTGTAAGCCTCTGAGCAGATGATTTTATTTACCTCTTATGGGCTAGGGCAGCACAATTAAACAAAATCAACAAAATGTCTTGCTTTGATTTGAACAAAAACTGCTAAAACTGTAGTTTGGATTTGTACAAACATGTGCGACAAAAAAGATTAAAATGTGTTCTAAAGCAACAAAAACGTGACTAAATGTGACAAAAACATGTTTAAATATGACAAACACAACTGAACATGACAAAAACGCAACTGTAAGTGACAAAATTGAGTTTAAAATGTGAATTTGAACAGTCGCAACATAAATCAGAAATCTAATCACAATTAGATATTTTCCTATTGTGCTGCTCTATTATAGGCAATAGAAAAATACAAAGTGAATAGTGATGAAGTCGAAATCATTATCTGGCTCCAAGAAAAGTGTGATAACAATTTTTTGCCCATATATATTACATATATTACATATTACAAACATATTGCCCAGCCCTAAGTCCAAAGTCAATTCCTGGCGTGGGAAATGCCAGAGTGATAACATTAAGTTGTTGGTTTTTTTTGTTTGTTTGTTTTTTGTTATTAAACAAGAGATGTCAGAGTAAAAGGTACTCAAGAGCATGTTTAAATGAGAAAAAAAAAATAATAATAATAATGCAACATTTGTCCTTTAAACTGCATTATACGTAGATCATGATTTTATATTTTGTTCATTGTAAACCACACTATTGATCAAAAACAATTAAATAGATTTCATGTCCAAAACAGCATTTCATCGTAACAAACAGCAGAAGGTTTATTCAACGATATCTGAGGACCAATCATGTCACAAGCTTCATGTCACCCTCAAATATCAATCCTTCTGCCTGTGTGTCTTGCATGGGGTGCACGCTGAAAGAGTGAAGCTGGTGCATGCACACTTTTGCAAAATTTAATTAGTTATGAAATTTTCACCAAATCTTCATGTATGACTTTAATTTCTGTATAGAAATGGCTGTATACAAGTAAGTGCAGAGATAGGGGGTAGGTGAAAGCATAAATTTTCAGAGCATTCAAGTCTCAAATGCAGGACAAGGTAACATCACTGGAACATGCATGAATGAACATGAACAATCAATGAATCACCTATGCAGGCGAATGATGAGGGAACATTGTTATAACATGGTAAAAGTTGATTTTACATAATATGTCTCCTTAAATAGAAAAAAGAACCATGTTTAAAAAGTCCGCTTCCATCAGTTATCCAAGGGTTTCAGAGTGATGAAAATCTAGCAGTGTTGTCATAACAACTGACAATTCAAAACTAAATTTTTTTATTTTGAATGGCCAAAAGAACTTGAACTCCTGGTTACTCAGAAAGGAAGTTGGAATTGAGAGACGGTCAAAACCGTACTCACAGAGGAATGTGTTAATACTGTATGATATAATACTTACAGCGGGCTCTACAGGTTGAGGTTCCGAGATGGATTGAGATGTGTCATTTTCATCATCATCTGTGCGATCTCTGAGCTTCCGATTTAACTGAGATTACAAAAAAATGTTACAGGTTTCCAAAAGAGATAAATCAATAATTGTGATTGTGCAATTCACAATATAAGCAACAACTAGGGCTGGGGTGTTTCTTTTTTTTTTTTTTTTATGTCAATCCAATGTGCCTTAAGATTTTAGTTGAGGTTTAAGTATGAGAATAATTTTAATGTACTGTAAAATGACCCACAAAAGAGCAGAAAAAATCACTTTATATCCTTTAAAATCTAATTAATCAAAAGTAGTTTATATACTTTATATTCAGTTAATCAATCAAACTTTATTTACAAAGCCTTTTTCACACAAAATGTGACGCAAAATGCTTACGGTGCGTTAAAAAACATCCTCACATGTACTTGCTCCACCCAACCACCCGACATACACCTGACCCACACAACCAAATAACCCACCCACATAAACAGTCACATAAACACACACACACACTCTAAAACACATTAGGCTGAGTGCAGAATAACCAGTTGAGGAAGTGAGGAAGCACCATCCAGTTTTGCATATGTTCATAACAATATTCAGAATATTATCAATATTTTTAAATGTTGCCCAATGCCCACCTCAAGTAACAACAAAAAATAATAATCAGGACAATTTTAGAAGCAAAATTAAACTACACTTCAGAAATTAAAGGGTTGTAAAGAGGTGTTTTTTACCTGGCGGTTAATATCAAATTAACTTTATCATTCTTAATTCAAAGGTTTTATAAAACTGATCACATACTAGAGGAATGGTAAAGTAATATGCAATATAATTTTGCCGTTTGGTTGTGTTGTCAATAATCATGAATAATACTAAAATGTGATGTTCCTTCTCACAATAGTCCTTAGACCAAAATTTAACACTGTAGCATACCTAGTTTCCAAATCTAAATGTTTTGCTTCTTACCTTGTTTACCCATTGAAGTACAGTCTCCTCCCAGCGGCTCTGCAACTCCACAACCCCACACGACTTTGCTGCTTCAAGTGTCTCCATGGCTTCCACGGACATCAGGGCATCCATCAATGCAAGGTGCGCACTCTGCAAACAATAATATGGAGCAAACAGCGTGATCATAAGTGGGTTATTCTCAGAGCATCCATTACAGTTAACAGTAATACAGCTGGTTGTTTTCTGTATTCTGAGGAGAGCAGCAATACTAAAAATGTCCTCCAGGTGGCAGCAAAAGCCATTTGTGACAATAAACATTTGCAAGATTTCCCACAAGTCAAACCTGCTATCAGTATGTGCTTGAACTTTGGACTCTTGTTTATACAACTATTAAAGTATTAAGCGCAATTACAGACTTGTGATGTATTGCTAACATGTGTTGCTAAGAAATATTGTATGATTTGATTTTCTCAGCAATAATAACACTACCATCTTATAAATAAAATTGTCAAATTGATAACATGATAGTTTTCGAATTGATAGAAATAGGCAAGGCAAATTCCCGTTTTAGAAAGTGAAACTGCATTTGTTCGGAGAGCTTGAGAGTTCTTGATTTAAGAAGCCAAAGCACATTAAAATGCACCGACAACTTGATCAGGTCAGTCTAAGCAAGCGCCTTAACTCTATTAACCAGTTAGCTCATTAGAACTTGGGATATGCACCATGGGACGGCTATTGCTTGTTCTTTACTAGTTCTTCAGTGCTCACTCTATCTACCATTCAACCTTTTACAAGGTTTTAGATTTGTATTTTGTGTGCTTGTTTTAACATCAAAATTGGCAATAAAAGTGAACACACACACACACACACACACACACACACACATACTGATCCCTTAGTCTGAGCCAATTCATCTCCAAAGCATTAAACTAATCTGTACAAATCAGTGCCTGTTCCCTTTGCTACCTACTTTGGAGGCCAAGCATTCTTACTCTAACCTCTGGTGTTGCCTCAGCTGGGGACGGTAGTGATCCAGCTGCGTGCATTAGGCCTGTCTGCGTGTCTGCCTACTCAACCCTGATGTAAAGTGCTGACCCGAGCAGACACGCTGCTGGGACAGGCCAGTGGGCGATGCCAGCAACGAGCTGTCAGATTGCATTGGGCCAGTGCTCTGGATATGCTGCCATCAGAACCATAGCGCCCCGTGACCCTGTTTGTGCACCAGAACTGTTGAGATTAAAGAGGCTGGTTACAGGACATGGTCAACGGATACACAACCTTCACCGAATTAACTAAACTCAAATGTACAAATAGGTATATTAAGTAGTTGGTTTAATTTGTTTTAATGAATTAATTAATTCATGACAATATTCACACCAAGACAAAAAAAAAAAAGAATAAGAAGGCTGAAAGTGTGTTCCTACGGCGTGCAATAGTTGTAATCAGGGGGGCATTTTCATAGCTGGCCCATGAGAGCTCCTTAAGCTAAATCACAAGTCCACCTAATGAGAGGAGAACGAGGAGCAGTTCGAGCACAGGCCGCTTAGCCTGCCAGGTCACCATAACAACCAACCAGCTGACCCACAATGCATCTGAGCACAGCATTGACTGCAGCACTGCTGCATGCTCCTGGGTTAGCACTAGCACGGCTCTGCCAAACCATCCACTAAAAACAACCAAACATTTGTATGAATACAAAAATAAAACTAACTCAAAAATAACTAACAGATACATTTGATATCAATTCACCAACAAAGGTAATGGCAAGATCATGCAGTCAATCATTAGATGAGAGTATTATAATGAATACAAAATCTGATTATGTCTGAAATATTACTTAACCTCCTCCCCCACGCTGCCTTGTGCGTATAGAGGGGGGCAAACATTGGGATCAGGCAGGTCTGGGGCCCTTGAAGGGGATTTCCGAGAGAAAATCCTACTATAGCACATGTTTATGAACACACAAAGACCAGAGTTCTTGGACAAATAATGCTGAGCATGTTGCTAAACAAATTGACAACTACTATTATAATGCAGAAATTATCAACGTTTCTTTCATTTTAATCTGAGAAATTGTTCACTGAACTCAATTACATGTATTATCTGCCACCAGTATCGTGACATCTAAAACTTACAATAACAAGAATTAATAATTATAATAGTAAATGTGTACTGACAATTTAATTGTTACGATCTACATTTATAGCACATCCAATCCTAAAGGATGACGTTCAGTCTGCATCACAGATTATCTCTAATCTTTACAGATCTTTATCCTCAATCTGAAGAGAGATGGGGGCTGGGCTCCTCCAAAAGAGAGGTATAAAGTAAAGTTTGATCTACTTTATGATATTATTCGATGGTACTAACTTTTACTAGCACAGAGATGTCAAGAAGAGGTTTCCTTCTGGAAAGCTTTGGTGAGCTGGGACCCACTGATGCTCTATCCTAATGCTGCAGCAGTATGACCCATTTTTGCTGCTCACAATCTCCAAGAGCGACCAAGGCTAAAGGCGACTGGAGGCTCACATACTACGGAAAAAGTAGCACACAGCAAATGCAGCAATAAGTGTGTCAGCCAAAACCAGAGATCAGAACCTACTGGAGCTGTGACCTAAAAAGCTAAGAATGGAAGATAAAAATTCTGTTGCTAAGTTTAAAATGATATCTTCCTTTTAATCTTCATTGCAGGAATTCCGACTTCCATTCCTCTTTACTCCAGGAGGAACCTGAAGTAAAAGCCTACTGAGGACATGACAGGACAAACTACAGCTGCTGTTGTGCTGCAGTGAACAGCAGACAGAGCAGTGAATGGAGCAAAGGAGCACCTGACAACAACATAACACTGGGGCTGCAGCTCACCAGAGAATACACAGAATGTGGCTAACAACTATAGGCTTCTTCCAGTGTTTAAAATGAACTGATGTAAAATTATGTTTACTGAATAGAAGCATTAAAACACACAAGAAAGCAGTTACATGAGTGCAGGAGTAAATATACCTGGTAGTAAATAACCAGCCACAGAAAGTGACAGCATGAAATTGCTTCCTGAAGAGGACAAACTTGTTCCTGGCTTCTCAGTGCACTCTGGTGCATCTAAAGTTTCACTAGGACTGTCCCGCCATTGTTCTGCAGATGATCTGGAGCATCTATTGTGCCTCAGCTCAGAGATCCCCTCACGCCCTGAAATTAAAGAAGGCGTTCCTTGTGCCGCGGCCCTAGCAGCTGAATCCACTCAGTTCTTAGGATCAGTGTAGTAGGGGTTACTTAAATTCAACTTAATTTATCAGGAATTTCTATGTGTGTCTTTTAATCCTTTAAATCATTGCAAACGTATATAACATCTAAATTTACCTTGTCCTTTCCAAAGTACAATAATGCTTGTTTACAACAAAGAAAACACTAAATGAATGCATAATTTTAACCATGTCTTGAAACAATACATACATTCGATGTGTAAAAATTAAAACTTTTATGTATCATGAAGGCTTTTTATTGACATGATCGTACTACTTGCTTAGTTTTTAGTTGAGAATACCTCAATGGCTGTTCAATTAAGTCTGCCAAAAGTAATTGGGTTTTAATTACAATTGATTTGAGAGAGTTAATAACTTATCACAACTATTATGACTGGTTTATAATAATTAATTAAAAGCTACATCATAGTGTTCAGTGGTCATAATTTGAGGGAAAACTTTTTAAATTTATACTTATACTTTTTAAATCGGTAAATGGTCAGAGTGGAGAAGAGAACTGGGGACAAATGTAACAGTGACAACATGTGAGAAAGCAATGGGAAAAATGATGTAGCTCATCTGTGATAATTTACCATTTTGATAGGTTTCTGACGAAGGTCCTTGTCAGTTACTGGGACATCCTGGTCTTTGCAGGCTATTCCTCTCTGAGCACAAAGCTGCAGCAGGGCCACGTTGTCTTTTGGTTGTGAGTCGGCGTGGTTCGTCCCCATGATCAGGCCGTACGTGCGACAGTAGAGCTCGGAGGACTGGAGGAGGCGTGAGACCGGTGGCTTGAGGTGCTCCTGTTCATATTGGTCACAGTAGAAGGGGTCACGAAGCTCCACCGGGACATTCTCTGTCAGGAGTCAAAACATTCAGTGTTAGATAAGTCCTCCCCCATCCCAAGAACAGTGCTACTGATAAACTTACACTTTCACACAGACAGAAGAACAAGGCATTATGTGAATGTCTTGAATATCCTCTAAAAGCCCTGTACATGTGTCATCCAAATGCTGGAACACAAGATGCATCACCACATGTACTAGGGCTGTATGGTTTTGGAAAAATATCTAATTGCAATTTTTGTTGTTGTTGTCAATTTTAGTCTTGTTTTTGTTGCTTATTTCATACATGTTTTAACAATGAAACAAATGAAAGTTATTAGGGGTGTAACAAGACCAAATTTTCACGAGATGAGACAAGTAACCAGATTGACTTCACGAGACGAGAAAAGATTGTTTTTATTATCAAACTTTTTTATAACATTAAAATTTAAGTTATTTAACTTTAAAAACTTTATATAAACTACATAAATATATATAAACTGCTTTCCTTTGGCAAGTTTTCTCTGTTATAAATGAAATGTGGTTTTAAAACTGGATATTCTCTTAAATAATAATAATCCTTCCAGGAAAGTTATTGCACTCCAATTTTACTAGTATAGCAGTCATTTATAATAAACCATGACATTACAGCAAAACATATTTCTTGCAATAAATACAACTGCTATAACCGTAAAGTCACATTTACAACATGCAGTAATTTGTTAGTAATATTGCCCTCCCTATACTGTACTCAGAAGTGGCAACCAACTTGAATTAATTCTACATGATTTATGTCTAATCTTAAATCATTTTGGCAAAACATCAAGGTCATTTTGAGATTAAGAAAGGGTTAACATAATAAGATTACAAGATACTCAATGGCCGATGTTGCAAGTATCAAATCTCAACCACTTAAAAAGATACAACATAGAAGAGAAAAAAACCCAAACCTTTGTTCCTACTCATATACAGGTTAAAAGGGTGTAGAACGCAAACATGAAGTGCTTGTGTGCCAATAGGATTAGAACAGGCATTTTCTGAAATCACTCCCTTCGTAGAACTGGTTCTCCCACATCCAAACCCAACCAGCAGCAAATTGTGCTACAGTGCAAACATTCAGTGTGTTGGGACAGTTTTACACAGACAAGAATTAATAACTGTTTATAGAAAAGTATGTCTATATTGTTGTATTTTTTAATGTGTTTTTCATGCATGCCCTTGGGTCATTTCACATAAAAAACAATGTATGAGCAAACTGCTGTCCCGATACAAAAACTTCAAACTTAACTCCAACGCTAAGGAATATACTCGATCACAGCAATTTTATCACTCCAGATCATTCTAAAACCCTTCTTACATTTTGTCCTGTTTATGTGATTTTTTTTTTTTTATTATTGATACTTGCTCAGATAAATATCTAGTGTCAATACACATTTTAGAATCAATTAATGTCTGATTTTTGCTACTTTTGCCAACCCTAGTAAAACATTTGTAATATTTTCCAGTTAACATTGTGCTTGTCAGCTAAAAAAGTCTGACACAGAAGGCAAAGTAGGATGCAAATGCTACAACATGGTGAGATCATGGATTAATAAGAAACACAGACAAAGTAAAAAAAAAAAAAAAAGATCTATTACATGCTGAACATGAGGACTACTTCACTGAGTAAAACATATAAAATAATGAGCACAAATGATCCAAAATGTCTCCCCTGGTCAAAGAAACTGTCATTCTATCGGTGGCCACACAAGATAAGAGGATAACTTTCACTCATCAAGTTTCACCTTGCTAACACATTAACAAGCTACAGAGATCATAGCCCAATGTATGTGATAGTTTAAGTGGCCCATTCTGCTGTTTGAGTGATATGAAAACTGTAGTAAGGCTTAATTAATGTAGTTATTGAATGACTTCTGACGCGTGGCTTTTTCTTGGACTGGGCAAGCGAATACATTTAAGATATGCGCAAGTCTGGCTACTATTGAGATAAGAGCGAGCAAATTAAACAGAGGTCACTCGACACATTCTAAAGTAAGCAAGCAGTAAAAAATATTTTAACAGTGTTTTCTTTTCGGTTAGAGGGAAAGCAACCACCCTGCTTTACAATACATAAAATGTGTTTATGCCTTAACGTTCAATTAGAATACAGGGTTTGCAATGAGACTTGAATATTAATTTGATATAAATGTGGTTTAAACATTTCTTATTTTGGTCTTGGAAGTTAGTATGCTGTAATCAGGGATGCAGTGTAATAGACCTAACAGAGAAGATCACCACTGTTATTTCTATCACAATGGAGGTACTGTGTTACTGCTTAAAGGTAGCACTTCACCTCGCATGTGATGGCTAGGTCCGGATTAAAAGCAAACATGAAGAAAACAAGCTCAAAAGTTGAGACGTAGGGCAGCATTTCTCTCTGCTATCAGTCACTTACAATAGGTGGGAGTACCTCAAGTGTCACACCACCAGCCTCCATTAAAATAACATCTAATACATCATCACTGTATCTACTTTGTGTCTTATCGGCTATTAATGCATGAGGGAATTCTGTAAACACAAATGGCATGTCACATCCTTGTCCATGGCCTCCCCTGTTGACTCACCATAGCTACAATGGCAGGGAGAAGAGAGGCTAAGTATGAGTCAAAAAGCGTTGGTACTAGGTGGAGTTATGCACCTATACAAATTTGTTTTGTTTTACATAATACCTCAGCTAACACAGGAGTTTGGACCATGTTGTAACTATTAGACATAATTAGAGATAGATTGCAGCAGCACAAAAATGGTACAAGCATTAATAACTCAAGATTACGTGGCCCATAAAGCTGGTGAATCCAGACTTTCAGGTCCCACGCCAAACAAAAAAGCCACGAGGTTGTAACTCTCATGGAATGGATGGATCATTCATTAATGCACTCTTCAAAAATAAATATAGTCATTTTCGTTAACCTAAACTTTAAAATGCATTTTTTTCTATAGGCAGAACTGTGTTGAAAGCTTGAAAATGGCCAAATACTTGCATTTAGAGGCTAATAGTGAGCAACTGGACTAAAACAGACGCAGTAGAATGACATATTTGAGCAAGAGTAGTGTATGATGAAGTTTTGACTTCACAGAACTATTGCCCTGAGGCTGTAAGATAAATAAGTTGATAACCAAAAGTCCTTTAGTCAAATGAATGCCTGATACACTTCTGCAAGGAGAGACTTTGGCCTGAGGGCGTGGTCCAGGTGCTAAACAGAGCATAAGTGTCATTGGCCCAAGGTCTGTTTGGGGTTGTGAAATAACGCACAAGTGAGCCATTACAGGAAAAAAAAACAAAAAACGAAGAGGGTAAGGGGTGCAACAAGAGTCTTGTGTATTTTGTAAATAGTCATTTTAGAATATTTTGTGTTTTTATTAAATTAAGCAGACAAGAAACAGAATGTAGAGAGCGTGTATATCAGACAAAGTGGCATGTTTTTGTTTTTTAGACTTTTTTAGTCCCTAATCCCAAGAGGCGAAAGCATTCAATTAAAATAGAGTAGGAAGAAATGCAGTTGAAAAGGAAAAAGAGAAGGTCTACTGTCAATACTGGCTGGGAAAACTAAACATCCCATGAGCACGTTCTGGTGGTGGGATTAAAGAATCGCCAGTAGCAGCGATTTCAGGTTAAACCCAGCGGCTAAAACCACAAAATGGCTTAGCATGATAACTAAGGCCTTGTTGGAAGCCCCGCTTCACTCACATACTCCCGAAACGTGATCAGTCATCGAGTCCGAACAAATGACATGTGTCAGTAAAATGCTTGGTGCCCCTCTCTCTGTTGCTGCTCTTTGTGCGTAAAAGCGCTGAGCCACACTCTCAGATGTTCCCCGACACAGGCTACACGTAAATCCCTTTTCTGTTACATTGCTCAAAATGAGACAAAAAAATAACAAGACTATCGTAGGTTACCGTATCACTCGGCAAAGGTCGGCCAATATTAAAAGTAAAACCTACCTGCACTGCCGTACGACTTTGCCAGAAGCCATCGGACACTTGCGCATATTTTAGCTTTAGAACAGTCATACAAATCCAATGGCTTTATGTCTGGGACCACAAACGTCTTCCTCATGGTAGGCGAGTCCCCCATAATGAGAGCGTGAAACTCTGGATCCGTGGCAAAAAACGTCTGGGCGCTTTAGTACAAAAACATCAAGCAATCATCCTTGGAGTTGAATAGTCCAAACGCCGAGAGAATACGGATGTGGGTAAGTATGGGTTTTATGAGGAAAATTTCCGCCCCGGAGCAGCATTCAAACGAGTGAAAAAGCCTAGTGTCTGGTGGTTCGGGACGCGGATTCTTTCAGAAGTTCTGTCTTGTAGTGATGAAACAACCCATTTAACTCGGAAAGCACAAAAAACAAGAGGAATCCCAGTCGTTTTTGCCTTTCTTCCTCCGCATTGCTATCGCCTCGCTGTGTTCTGCGCAGTCCTGCAGATGACTGACTCCCAGGTGCTCCATACTGGCACCGCGCACTAATCCCGCTGGCCAATCACATTTGCGCCTGGAGCACGGGGGCGGGATTTTCCTTCATGAAAGTACAGAGGAGCAGGCAGTGGTGTACCTTTGGCTACAGGTGCATCTGCAGAAACTATAGTTCTATGGCAGAAACACAGGCCCAGTATTTGCTTGGAGAGACGATACAAGCAGTAGTTTGTCTCATATTAAATTCCTAGCCGTTCTATTCTTTTTTTTTTTTTTGTCGCGTGGAAACAACGACATTGTCCATTCTGAACCTCAAATTGTTTTATTTATGTATTTATTTATTTCATTTAATTGTTTATTTATAATGGGACAGTGCTTATTAATCAACGTGATCGTGATGCCAGATTTATCTATAAAGGCTAATTTACATCTGTAGTCCCATCTTTCTTCATCATTTTAATAGTATTTTATTTCATACTTTTATTTTAGATTCATATAGGACGTTATAGCATCAAAGGCCATAAAATGCATTTTTCTCCCATATAGGGAAATAAAGATTAGCTTAACATCTTGCAGTTAACAAGATTTTGACAGATCGTACAAGAATTTGTTGATATGTAATTCTTGACTTTTCGATTTTTAAATGTTTAGACCAATTATTTGTAAGATCTAGTTCTAGTACTCAAATTCTAAATAAGATGTTTATGTCCATGTGTTAATTAAAGGACTTTTACTTTAAAGCAGAGTGCCTCGGATCTTGGACCTCGCACATGCACTGCCTTTTTTAGATTGCAACTCGTTTTTCCCCCTTAATCTAAACAAGATTTATCAAATAAGACAACGAAATGAAGCAAGAAATTTAAACCTGACTCTATGAATTTTTCAGATGTATATGTAACCAATATGTGTAATTGAGACACATTTTTACACACAAATTGCCTTAATGAAAAACTACTACATTTTTTACTTACATTTAGGTCAATAAACTACAAAGACATTTCAAATTGACACCGCTACATTTAAGATATATTCCTAATCCCGTGCAGTCCCAAACTATTTTCTTTTTGTCAGAAGGGCTTCAATTAGGACAGTTTTCTTATTCAAAAATAAATACATAAATTATGTGTAATTAACAATATCCCTAAAAGCAGGTTTTAATCATGTCCTATTAGTGTTTTAGTTATAATTATTATGTTTGTATTTTCTGAAAGATGACAGACTTATAATTTATTCTGTATAGCCTAGACATTAAAATGTCTAAATATGTTTTCCTTTCAAGTTGCTCCATTTTTGTCAAGAATTTGCTGGGTGATTTGCAGATAACAGCTCAGCTTGTATTTAAATTCCAAGCTTCAGTGGAAAAACTGTTCAGGTCCACAGACTCCACATTATTTTTTTCTTTTGTAGCTACATCTTTGAGCCTTCTGAGTCAAATATGCACTATGGCCTTTCTGACCAGCATCAATTAGGACGGATGAAGTGTGAAGAACACAACAACTGAGTCTGAGTAAGACAGACACAATGGTTACATCTAAAACAATCCATTCCACATTATTTATATAGCATATGTTACACTGAACTGTTTCACTGTTTAACTGTTTAAATAAATAAATAAATAAATAAAAATACAATTGCTCTACCAGTGCTAAAAATATGAATAAAGCATTGAAAATAAAGTTCCATTCATTTTAAATGACTCTTTAACCTTATTGTTGTCTTTGCCACATTAGTTAGCCTTTTTTGCATAATTTTCATAATTGTCATTATCTGCACAGTTGTGAACACCCTGGAAGAAATCAGATTACTCACATCAAAAGTAACTGTTTACATAACATTTCAATTCTTATAACTTCAGAAATCAGATCTTGATCAGATTTTCATTGTGCATGTAAACACAGCCGTTGACCTAAGCAGACAACTTATTTATAAAATAAGAATTAATTATTAAGTTAAACCAAGAGCCTAATTAATTACTTACCCACTATTAGGCTACTTACTTCAGTCATGTCAAGCTCATTTGAATGTAGTTTTCGCTAGAGGGTTATACATTGTTTCTTTTTGCATTATCTACCTCAATAGAACAATGTAAAATGTTTTAAAGTCACATGATGTTTCAATACTCAGAATTAATAAAGCTCACTTTGTGCCCCTTTGCTCTAAAGGATTACCTTTCTGCTATTTTAATCTAGTTATGAATGTACATATCGCCAGCACTGTGGATTTTTCATGGGTAAAAGATATAAGATTAAATTAAGGAAGTGAGTATATAACATCAAAAAGTAAAAGGTCAAGTTTGTGGCTGTGGCCTCTTGAAATCACTGAATTTTTGAGTTGTAACAAATATGAGTTATGGACTCTGAGTAGACACTGTAATTGCGATCTTGGGCGTTTGTCCACTTGGGGCCAGTAGTGCTTCACAAATCAAAGACAAGCATTTGGTTAGTTGTAGGGTGACTCTTTTGGTTGTCCTGCACAGCCATTTAGCCCCCTGTCCCTTGTCCCACACAATGTCCCCTTTTTTATCACATGAATTATATAAAAAGTGAGATTTGCAAAGAAATCAAGACAGACTTTCAGGGTTGCAAAATGGCATAGCCTATTCAGTCTCCGTCTCTGTGCAATGCGATTGACTAAAACTGAAAAAAAAAAAAAATACTGAAAATCATAATCATAATAAATCATCAGTTATTATCTTTAAGCTAAATCCAGTGTATTTACAGCCCTGTTCATTGTGTCCCATTGAAAATAAACAAATAACTAAATCTACATTTTGAGGTGGTCACCCTAACTAATTATATTTAAAGGTAATAACAAAGAAGGTTTATTTTAATTCTCTTCTACTGTGAGAATTACTGGTAGAGTACAATACCCCTACTACTGCTACCTGCGCATGTTCCACAAGACAGACAGGACGCTGTGAGGACAAATGCCACTAGGGGCCGTATTTTACCCCTAGGTCGGGCATTTACTATTTTCACGGCGGTAACACTAGCGGGAAGAGGCTGCTGGAGGGGGATGTGACAGTCCATTTATGGTGAACGCGTTTGAACCAATGACTGAGAACTGTGGCATTTGAAAGGCCATCATTGCAGGAGATGTTTGCAACCATGGCACATCCAGCCAAAGAAAGACGCCAACGCTTCACAGCGTAGTCAAAGAACGAGAGGGACTCATATACGGGACAATAAAACAGCTCCAAAGCTCCAAAGTGTAATACGCAGTTCAGCAGCGGTTATGATCAAAACAGTGGTGTGCAGTGACCAGTCGCTCTGGAGCTTCTCTGACCGCTCCTGGTCTTGAGTGCCACTCCGCGTCTGTCCTTCCAGATCTCCATGGGTCCCAAAGTTTTTTTGTTGTTTTTTGTGTTGTGTTGTGTCGTTGCCTATGCGTATCGAATAGGCCTATGTACAGAAACTTGAAACCCTTACGAGGGAAAAATGTCCAACACCAAATATGTAGTGTATACGCTGCGTTCATGCGCACCTCTCACAGCATTTATTTATAAAGTTAGTTCAACCTGGTCTGTTCTTCACTCGCTCACACGCACATTTCTCACACACACACATACACACACGCATACACAGACGCACGCTCACACACGCTCGCGTGCGCACACACACTTACACACGCACGCACACCTACGCACACACAGACGCACGCACACACACGCACCCAAACAGGAAGCGCACACTGCTCTGTGGATGCCTGTTTCTGCTGCACACGAGCGGGACTCGGGACTGAGGTGTTTAAGTCTGACGCCGATCAATTCATAATTTAATGCAACAGGCTTAACGTGATGTTTTTCGTCGCAAAAGTGCAATGAAAACTCAGCTAAAGCTATTTAAAGCAAACAGTCTTAATTGGACTATATTCATTATTCTGGTATGTATTGTTTTTGTTATTTGTGCTCATTAAGGTTGTTTTATTACGAATGTCTAGCCCATATGACAATAGTAATATGACTCCTGGAAATGTTTCCCATGTTATGTTTTTTACTGCATTAGTTTTTAAGTTTATTTGTTACGATTCTGGTCATTTATAGAATGCGCCACACCACACCCTACATTTGCTTCACTCCACCTCATGTTTTTGCATGATCACACCTCTTGTTCAGAGCTCCTCGCCCCACGACATCACCGTTGGAGCTGGCGCAAAACATCATCATTAACGCCACTGCCGTGCCACCGCCAGGGGTAAAATACGGCCCTAGGAATTTGACCAATTATGTTAAATATGACTCAGGTGACAGTTCACACCATAGAGTAGTCCAAAGAAGTAACAACTGACACTCTATGGAGAAAGTAGTGTGCCAAAATGAATTAATTGAAAGTAAAACTCATAATTAATTATATGTCATTAAAAGTGTGCATTAATGTGAATTAATTCAATATTTTAATAAATAAATGATCAATGATTTACTTAAATCAATTAATTAAAAGTGTCTTTAAATAATGTAAAGAAATATTTAACGATTACTCTTTAAAAAGTTGTTTTTAATTAATTCAGGATTTGTCAAACTTATTCGTCAAACTCAGAAGGCGGGACATACTCCTCTGGTCGTGTCCATTTCTCTACAGAGGGATTTATCATTTATCATTGCTGTATGTGAGAGAGAAAGAATGAATGAGGTCGAACGAGAATGAACACGAATATTACAGTTCATGACATGACGACTACTCAGTCGTGATAAATATGTCTGTTTGTTCTAAATTCCAGAGACTGCTCTGGAGAGATGTTTAAAGGACACATATTCTGCTAAAGTCACTTTTTTGACTTTTTAACCATGTTCTAACAATGTTCCGTCATCAAAAACACACCTAACGTCATTCAGTTGCGTTCACGCTGTTTTGAGGAATGTTTATCAGAAAGTCCTCCCCCTTCCGAGTGTCAAAAACACTTCCTGCGAACCGATAACTGCTGCTGCAAATCCACATGATCAGTTAGCGCGGATTAGAATGTGTTCCACATTCGGCTAGACAGACTTTCCGGTCACCGTTTTAAACAAACTGGACAATAATGGCCACATAAATAAGTTTATATGTTATATATGTTGTTAAAAAAAATAGCTCAGCAACATAGAAAGACACCATCCAATGATAGAATAAGGAGTTTGACAGTTGTGTGTTTATTTTTCATCTACAATCGCTTTGTGAACTGAGCCGCATCTCTCCCTCGCCTCTTCGTCACCTGTTGCACTCATTTCAATAAATGTAAAGCACACATACATTTTTTGTAGCCCTTCACCACAAACAACTGTAGAGAGTGTGCTGTAAGACAATAACAATTATATGAGACCATTTAGTTTGATTTAGCCTCACAGTAGCACATTTTGGCTTAACTTTCATCAGATTTAGCCTATTTTGAGACCTGGCACACTGCACTTCCTATCTGCTTACAGATGTCTGCACATTTAACAATCCTCCTTTAAGAGTTGGAAAGAATTAAGAATTCTTAATAGACTGGCCTGAGTGAGATGTTTTCAGCTAACCATACCCATATCATTCAAGAAAGCATTTGGAGTTGCAGTGATTTTGGACTGTTTTGAAATATTGCAAATTTTGTAAAATATTGAAAAGCATACATATTTGTTGGCCAGACCACAGACCTGGTCCGATTATAAGAATCAGAATCAGAATTACTTTTATTTATCCCCAAGAGGAAATTATTTTTGTTACATGTGCAACCGACCAGTAGTGACAGTAAAGTATTAGAAACAAAATAAGATATATATAAAATAAGAATAAAATACAATAGCTCTACAATGATCAACCCCATTTAACTTAACTTATAAAGTGTCTTTATTAATCAACTAGACCCCCGATATGAACAATAATCAACTAAACCCCCAATATGAACAATTTACAATAAGTTTAACTCTACTATCCTTGTCTATTACATATTCACATGATCATGTACAGTTTATAAGTGGATTAATATTGCACAGTGGGCTTAATATTGCACAATGACTTTACAAGAGGATTTTTACAGTGATGGCGACAGGCAGGAATGATTTTCTTGTGTCTCTCGGTGGAGCATCGTGGCAGTAACAGTCTGTTGCTAAATGAGCTCTTGACCAGCACTTTGTGGAGCGGGTGGGAGGGAAAGTCCAGAATAGTCCTGATTTTGGACAACATCCTCCTCTCCAACACAACAGTCAGAGAGTCTAGCTCCTCCCCCACAACATGTCCGGCCTTCTTGATGATCTTGTTGAGTCTATTAGTGTCCCTCACGCGCAGACTGCTGCCCCAGCAGGCCACAGTATACGTGATGGCACTTGCCACCATAGACTCGTAGAACATCCTGAGCATTGTCCTGCAGATGTCAAAGGACCTCAGCCGCCTCAGAAAGTAGAGAAGGCTCTGGCCCTTCTTGTAGACAGTGTCTATGTTCTTGCCCCGGTCCAGTTTATTGTCCAAATATACCTCCAAGTACCCTGGATGGAGATGGGGGTCAGAGCAGCTTTGATCCTCCTCAGATCCACCACCAGTTCTTTGGTCTTCGCCACGTTGAGCTGAAGGTGGTTATTCTCGCTCCAGGTGACAAAGTTGTCCACCACAGTCCTGTACTCCCTCTCGTCACCACCGCTGATGCATCCAACCACTGCAGAGTCGTCAGAGAACTTCTGAAGGTGGCAGGACTCTGTGCAGTGGTTGAAGTCTGTGGTGTAGAGGGTGAAGAGGAAAGGAGAGAGGACGGTCCCTTGCGGCGCCCCGGTGTTGCTGATGACACTGTCAGACACACAGCTCTGCAGCCGCACATACTGTGGTCTGCCAGTGAGGTAATCCACAATCCAGGACACCAGAGGGGCATCTACTTGCATCGCTGCCAACTTCTCAGCCAGCAGAGCCGGCCTGATGGTGTCGAATGCACTGGGGAAGTCAAAGAACATGATTCTCACAGTGGTAGCCAGCTTGTCCAGGTGGGCATAGACTCTGTGGAGCAAGTAGATGATGGCGTCGTCCACTCCGAGGTGGTGCTGGTTGGCAAACTGGTGAGGGTCCTGTAGATGCTGAACCATGGGTCGCAGCTGCTCCAGGACGAGTCGTTCCAGAGTCTTCATGACGTGGGAGGTCAGTGCCACGGGCCTGAAGTCCTTGGGGTCGCTGGGACGCGGCGTCTTCGGGACAGGAACGAGGCACGATGTCTTCCACACCAGGGGGACTCTCTGAAGACTCAGGCTCAGGTTGAAGATCTGTTGAAGAACTCCACTGAGCTGGGGGGCACAAGCTTTCAGGACTCTGGGGCTCACGCCATCAGGGCCTGCAGCTTTTCCAGCTCGGAGTCTTTGCAACTGTCTCCTCACTTGGTCAGCAGTGAAAGTCAGTGTGGAGGTGTCAGGAGGGGGAGGGGTGCCGGTGATCTCCAGGAGAGTGCAGTCAGACTGGGGGTTTGGGGACGAGGTGTGAGCGGGGCCATCTTGCAGAGGGGTGGGGGGAGGGAGGGAGAGAGGAGTGGCTGCTGGCTGCCGCTCTGCAGTAGAGACTTCTGGGAGGAGGTCAGAGACTGCAGTGTCATAACGGTTGAAGAACCTGTTAAACACATTGGCCTTGTCCACACTGCCCTTGATGCCTCCATCACTGGTTGGCTTGTATCCAGTGATGGTCCTCATGCCACTCCAGACTTCCCTGATGTTGTTCTGCTGGAGCTTCCCCTCCAGCTTCTTCCCGTGCTTCTTCCTGGCCCTCTTCATTTGCACTCTCAGGTCCCTCTGCGTAGCTCGCACCTCCTCCTTGTTGCCCGCACTGAACGCCTTTTTCTTCTTGTTGAGAGTGATTTTAATGTCCTTGGTAATTCATGGCTTGTTGTTCGGGTAACAGCTCACGGTCCTGGCTGGGACGACATTGTCCTCACAGAAGTTGATGTAGCTGGTGATGCACTCAGTAAGCCCATCGATGTCCTCTCCGTGGGGCTCAGTGAGTGCCTGCCAGTCTGTCAACTCAAAGCAGTCCTGTAGTGTCTCCAGTGTTTCGTCAGTCGATCTTCTCACTGTCCTCGTACTCGGGGGCTGACGTTTCACTAGAGGCACATAGGAGGTGGTGAGATGAACCAAGTTGTGATCAGATTTGCCAAGCGGGGGAAAGGGGGCTGAGCTGTATGCATCCCGGACATTTGCATAAAGCAGGTCTATTGTTCTTCCCTCTCTGGTGGGACAATCCACAAACTGTCTGAAAGTGGAGAGAGTCTTGTCCAAGCTCACGTGGTTGAAATCACCGAATGCGATGAAAGCGTTGGGGTGAGCGGTCTGAATCCGGGCTATTGCAGAGTGAATAGTGTCACAGGCGCAGTGGGGGTTGGCACAATCAAATTTCTTCTTTTGCATTGCTCCAAAGGGTTATGCTACTTCTATTTCAAATGGATTGGGGGGAGGACTATAGTGACAAACAAATAACAGAGCAGTGTGGTATCCTGAACAAGTTGTTACCTGGAGATGTTGTGCTTGCAGATAGGGGCTTTACTGTTGTAGACAGTGTAGGATTCTACTGTGCTACTTTAATAATAATAATAAATATAGCTGCAAGCGGCAATGGTCGGCCCGCGCCACGCCGCTAAACTAAACTACTGTTTAATAAGGAATTTCTTTCTGGTTAACAAAGATTTGAAAATAATTTACTGTGTTGAATCATCCACTTATGGGGTTCCCGACTATTGAAAGCCGAACCAGACAGCTACAGTATCTGACAAAATTAGACTTCTTGCGGATTCTTTCCGCAGACCCGCATGGCTGCAGTGCTCCAAGGTTGGTGTAACAGCAAGCATTTATTTTAAGCAATCTATAAGTCTTGCGGGTCCTGGACCTGAGCCAGACCAGAGTGAGTGTACACCAGAGGTATATGCAGTAAGGCACAATCAAGCAGATTTTGAAACTTGTAAGGTCTTTGTGGTTAATTTTTAACATGACATCTTGGGACTTCAACCAACTTAAAGTGTAGCTTGTCAAAGGACAGAGGTTAGGAACTTCTAGGGTTATGTGAAATGAGCTGTTTCACATAAGCTGCTCAGGCCGGGGAGGTGGGGTGGCAGTAATCTCACATTCTAGTTTACTCCTGAGTCCTAAAATTAATAAAATTAATAATGAGTCTTGCTCATTTGAAAGCCTTATCCTATCAATCACCTGTCCAAACTGGAAAAACCAAAAAGCTGTTTTGCTCATAATAATCTATCGACCTCCCGGTCCTTACTCGCTGTTCTTAACAGAATTCTTTGACTTACTATCAAATTTAGTATTAGACTGGGAAAATATTGTGGTGGTTGGGGATTTCAACATTCATGTGAATGAAAATAATTGCCTCAGTAATGCCTTTAGCGCTTTATTAGATAGCATTGGTTTCACTCAAAATGTAAATAAACCAACCCACAGTCACCAGCACACTCTGGACCTGGTTCTAACTTATGGAATAGAGATTAGTGACCTAAATGTCTTCCCCCAAAACCCAATAATGTCAGATCACTTCCTAATTACCTTTCAGTTTATTCTTAAGGACTATCCAGCTCCTCAGACTAAAACTATAATGAAAAGGACAATATCTGAAAAATCTATTTTAAAGTTCAGAGAAATAATAGAACCAATATTTAATATTACGTCATGTGATCCTGTCGCTAACAGCGCCAGTCCCAGTGCTATTGATAACTCTGTTGACTCAATGGTCAACTCTCTTAAAGCTGCTCTTGATGTTGCAGCTCCACTTAAACAGAAAGTAATCAGGCCAAAACGAGCCTCCCCCTGGTACAATGAAGAACTACGTTCTCACAAACAAAGGGTAAGAAAACTAGAGAGATCCTTACGCCGCTCCCACACAGAAGAATCCCTAAAAGAATGGAAAACTTGCCTTCTGTCTTATAAGCAGGCTCTGCGTAAGGCTCAAACCAGATATTATTCAAATTTAATAGAAGTAAATAAAAATAACTCTAGATTTCTCTTCAGCACTGTAGCCAGGCTGACAAACTGTCACAGCGCAGTAGAACCCTCAATACCAGTTACTCTAAGCTGCAATGACTTTCTTCTATTCTTTAGCAGCAAAATCACAACTATTAGAGATAAACTAAATGCAATGACTCCCACTATTAGTACCGAGCAAGCCCAGACTGCAAAGCTAGTGTCCCATACAAATCCTTCAGTAATACTAGATAGGTTCACTGCTGTTGATCAGGCAGAGATAACTTCAGTCATTATGTCCTCCAAAACATCAACTTGTATTTTAGACCCAATCCCAAGTAGACTCCTCAAAGAAATTCTCCCCTAATTATAAATCCCATTCTTAATATAATAAATACTTCACTAGAAAGCGGTTATGTCCCTCAGTCCTTCAAATATGCAGTGATTAAACCACTTTTGAAAAAGCCTAATCTAGACCCCGACATACTGGCAAACTATAGACCTATTTCTAATCTGCCCTTTGTCTCTAAAATCCTTGAAAGAGTTGTGATTAAACAGCTTTGTCGCCACCTGCAGGACAATAATTTATTTGAAGTTTTTCAGTCAGGGTTCCGGCGTACCACAGCACTGAAACTGCACTAGTTAAAGTCACAAATGATCTGTTATTAGCTGCTGATGATGGACAGGTCTCAATCCTGGTTCTGTTGGACCTCAGCGCAGCGTTTGATACCATCGACCACAACATTCTACTGCAGAGGTTAGAATGTGATATAGGTGTCAGTGGAACCGCCCTTAGCTGGTTTAAATCCTATCTATCTGATAGGTACCAGTTTGTTAATGTAAACCAGAGATCTTCCCCATGTTCTAAAGTAACCTACGATTGTGCCGCAGGGTTCAGTACTGGTCCAGTTCTGTTCACACTTTATATGTTGCCCTTAGGTATGATCATCAGAAAGCATGGCATTAACTTCCACTGCTATGCAGATGACACTCAGCTTTATTTATCAATGAAACCTGATCAGACCCATCAAGTAGACAGACTTAGTGCCTGCGTGAAAGACATAAAAACTTGGATGACTCTTAATTATCTGCTCCTTAACCCTGAAAAAACCGAGGTCATTCTGCTGGGCCCTAAGCACCTGCGAGACTCTTTATCCGACCAGATAGTTTCTCTGGACAATATCACTGTAGCCCCCAGCTCTACTGTAAGAAACCTTGGGGTCCTATTTGACCAAGATCTCTCATTCAAAGCACATATAAATCAAGCCTGTAAAACAGCCTACTTTCATTTGCGTAACATAACCAAAATTAGAAAAATCCTGCCCAGAGATGATGCCGAAAAACTCATCCATGCATTTGTCACATCCAGATTAGAATATTGTAACGCCCTGCTTGCAGCGTGTCCTAAAAGCTCTATAAGAAGCTTTCAACTGGTTCAAAATGCAGCAGCAAGATTATTAACAGGTACTAGAAAAAGAGATCATATTTCACCAGTGTTAGAGTCTCTTCACTGGCTTCCTGTTGAGTTTAGAATCAAATTTAAAATCCTCCTCCTGACTTATAAAGCTTTAAACAATATGGCCCCATCCTACCTCAAAGATGCAATAGTAGCGTACCATCCAAATAGAGCTCTTCGTTCTCAAAATGCTGGATTATTGTTAGTCCCCAGAGTCTCTAAAAGCACAGTAGGAGGTCGAGCATTTAGCTACCAAGCTCCTATGTTATGGAACCAGCTCCCTGTTCATGTAAAAGAGGCCGACACAGTCTCTACATTTAAGACCAGGCTCAAAACGTTCCTCTTTGAAATACCTTATGGTCAGGCCAGTTAGGAACAGAAATAAAAACCTACAGTTTTAGCTATGCTGCCCTTGGAGCAATTCTGCTGGGGGAAGTATGGCAGCTTGAACACTATCCTCTGGTTCTTCCTACTTGACCTATCAACAATATTTAATATTACTTCAACTGTAGTCTGTTCATTGCTGTTCACATGTTTCTCTTTCTCTCCACTTCCCCCGGGGAGTGGAGACTGTTTCAGGCACTGCGGTGGCTGCTCCAGTGACGACCCCCCCACCCCCATCTGTCTGGAGGATCGATCTCTACACTGGACGATCTATGCGCCACCCGCCTGGAGGAACTCCCTCAACCCTGGATTAGCCACACCTCGTCTGCCTGGACGAACTCCATCTACTTAGATTAACTGTTCCTCATCTCCTGCTGGAGGATCTCTCTACACTGGTGGACTGCTCCTCGTCCGCCTGGAGGAACTCTTTAAAGCCACCTCCCTCTTGAGTGGTTCTGGCTCCACAGTCCAAGTGGATGCGTCAGTCCTAGTTCATCTGCAGCCTGTCCGTCCGTGGGAGTAGGATCTCTCCTTCACTGTGGTTCTCCCCGAGGTTTCTACTTTTTCCCAGGGGGTTTTGTAGTTTTCCTGCGCCTTGAAGGAGGGTCAAAGGACAGGGGCATTCTGGGACAGTTATCTGAACTGCTTTTACCTGTGGCCCATCGAGGCAACTGTTGTTGTGATTTTGGGCATTATAAAAATAAATTGATTTGATTTGATTTGATTTGTTTATTTTTCTTGTTACCATGGAAACCGTGCAAGGAGATAACTATGGACCTCTGAAACGCTTTACAGCAAATGCAGCAGAAGCCCATCAAGAGGAAGAATACCTTGAGAGAATGACCTCATCTCTGACTGAAACAGCAGAGCGAGCACGAGGTGGAGGACATTCTGTTGTGTCTCCAGAGTTCACCTAATCCTCCTGGACGATGACTGTGTAACAAGTTGATGGACACTGCTCCACAGTGTCCATCAGGCCGGGGACCCGTACCGATCCGTGGATCAATTGGGCCCGGGCCGCACAACAAGTAATTCATTTATTATCAGAGTCTGAGAGATCTTTTATATTGAAAAATCCTTTATTTTGAGCACTAAAATTTAACCCACAAGCTAACAAAATGAGTAAGAAACAGACGTCTTTTGAAAGGTTCTTTGCGAAAGGGAAAAGGCCCAGAAGAGACAGAACAAGAGTCTACGACTTCCAAGAAAAAAGAAAGCTTTTAACAGACAATACCAGGAATCCTATGTGAAATATAGACCTACCGCGACAGGTGATTCCCACACAACAACCCCGCTCTGCATAATATGCGGCGACCGGCTCTCTATTTAGAAAGAAAAAACAGGTACACAGTGGATTCACGTTTATTATGATAAACGCCCCCTCCCCTTCTGGGCCGCAGTACAATTGTCAAGCGTTGACCGGTCCGCAGTGATAAAAAGGTTGGGGACCACTGCTGTGGAGTCTTTTATCCTGAGGGCTGTTACTCTCCCCAAACTGCCCTGACACATCATCTTCTGACTCTAGCTAACAAATCCTCCCGCTAAAGCTGCACTGAGACCTTTGACTGATACACAAAGGCAATTGAGAAAAGGAGTGAAAATGTTTCTGCAGCTGAATCTCATTTTCCTTCAGGGCAATTAACACAGCATGTGCAAAACATAAGGGGAAATATCTTTGATATATGAGTAACACTTAATATAGATAATCTCCTTCAGGATGCCCTTCTGGGGAACATGTAATACCACTCACTTGAACTTTATGGAAAGGGTTTACATTCAATTTATTAGTGGAATATGAGATGTCACAGCGCACTATTTATAACCATAAATACCAGCTCAACATAGCTGCTTCTCCATCACCCTTCACCCCCCTTCAGACTCATCAGTCAAAGATATAGCAGTTTCTGTGTTTGTGTTTCTTTTTCACATCACATATATTAATTAAGTGACAACGATTATTATTTGCTGTGAACGATACTCCAAAGGCCATTATTATAACATTTCAATATATATAATTATTGAAATACATCCTAAATATTACTATGGATATGAAATTCCATCCACATATACAATTATATTTTGAGATTGGACTGCTTTATGAGGACCTGGTCACATGGTCATCTAATACCTCTGACATTTGAAACAAAAAAAAACTACTAAAATTGCAACTGCTTAAGCTGGGTTTCAACATGACAGGGATATCCAAGATGCTTGACCATATTGAGTAGTTCACTGCTGCTGACGAGACACTCAGAACCTCTTTATAAGCAGCAGCGTGGCACTGTGTGAGAACTGACTGGCACCCCATACAGGTAAGTGTGTCTGAGCCAACATCTATCTTTTATAAATGTTCTGCGTAGTTACTTTGAATATATTTTATTTTGTTACTGAAGGTTAGACATATTGTGACAGCATGTCATGAAAATTAATCCACATTTCTTCTCTCTTTCCCCTCAAGCACCTTCTGCGAAAATATACTGTGCCATACAATTTAATTTGACTACTAAAGTAAGAAGCCAATATGAATTAAACTCACCAAGATCAATAATACTTTATTTTATAAATCCAAGAAACAAAATTAACATATCTTCCTCTTGATGTCAAAGGTGCCACAATGAGTACGGACGCAGAGATGGAGCAGTATGGCCCAGCGGCCATCTACCTCCGGAAGCCAGAGAGAGAGAGGATTGAAGCCCAAAACACACCTTTTGATGCGAAGACAGCTGTTTTTGTAACTGACCCGGATGAGATGTATCTCAAAGGCAAACTCACCAAGAAAGAAGGGGGTAAAGCCACAGTTGAAACCGATAGTGGAAAGGCAAGAACTTTGTTTTTTATGGATCAAATGTTAAATGATTCATTTTTTTGCTTGTATAATTGATGTTGACTACATGCTTTTATTTGTAGACCGTAACGGTCAAAGAGGATGACATCCATCCAAGGAATCCTCCCAAATTTGATAAAATTGAGGACATGGCCATGATGACCCACTCAATGAGCCTTGTGTTTTGTATAACCTCAAAGAGCGCTTTGCATCATGGATGATCTACGTGAGCAAAAATGGAAACATAATTAGTTTTACAGTCCACAATGTAACATTTAATTATTCCACAGACCTATTCTGGGTTGTTCTGCGTCGTGGTGAACCCCTACAAGTGGCTTCCTGTATATGATGTTCAAGTCGTAGGGGCCTACAGAGGAAAGAAGAGGATTGAAGCCCCACCCCACATCTTCTCCATCTCTGACAATGCCTATCAGTTCATGCTCACTGGTGAGAGAACTTTTTTTTTACTGTTAGTCTGTACTATGTTGAGCATTCTTTGCCATTTCAGATCGTGAGAACCAGTCTGTCCTCATTACGTAAGTACCGTATAAAAGAAGCTACACCCAGAAAGTGTTAATACTAAATGGACATAGAAAAGCCTGTTTTACCAAATATCTGAATTTTTGTGCAGTTTATATTCCATTCATCTTGTACTGTAAACACTATTATAATCGTCCTGAAATATTAAAAATAAAATTCCAATAACAGCGGAGAATCCGGTGCAGGAAAGACTGTCAACACCAAGCGTGTCATCCAATACTTTGCAACAATTGCTGCAGCAATGGGTGGTAAGAAGGCAGAGCCAGCTCCCGGCAAAATGCAGGTATGTTGCTGAGATCACATACTATTACATCACTATTTGCAGGTACATATACTTACTACATTATATCAGTGGTATAAGAACCACCAAGAAAAGATTTGGCTTCCTGAGCACCACCAAATCTAAATTGGGCCTATAACAGGCCTATTTCAGGTCGTCTAAATTATAAAACAGGTCTTAAGTAGGAATACACCTTTGTCAAGGTAGTTTTACCTAGAGATTCACTAAAGGAAGAGCAAAAAAGTGAATAAAATGTACTCTAAATTAAGTAAACATTACATTTGAAGAGGTGTCCACGAACCACCTGGAGAAGTTTGCGTACCACCAGTGGTACACGTACCACAGTTTGAGAAACACTGCACTATATATTATTTTGTATTTTAGGGTTCACTGGAAGACCAAATTATTGCTGCTAACCCTTTGTTGGAAGCTTATGGTAATGCCAAAACTGTGAGAAATGACAACTCCTCTCGTTTTGTGAGTAGAGAGATTTTAAAAGTTTAAAATAATAACTTTTACAGAGCAATAACGTTTTTATTTTTCATTTCTTTAGGGTAAATTCATTAGGATTCATTTTGGAACTTCTGCTGGAGAAGTCCCGTGTGACTGACAAACCAGTAACGCTAAATAACACACACTATTGTTTTGGGTTTTTTTTTTTTCTCTTTTTGAACACGTACCTGTTTAACGTTTTTTTTTAGCCTGTCTAAAAAACGCTGTGTAGGCCCCCTGAACACATTTTGAACATTTTTTAAATTGGACACCACAGTCCTATCTCTTCTCTAAGATACTCAAACTTCTGTTTAGGCAGTGGCTTAGTTAAAATATCAACCTTCATTTTATCAGTTGAACAATATCTTAGTTGTATTTGGCCATTTTTCACACATTCACGAATGTAATGGTATCGAATGTCTATGTGCTTCGTTCTCATGTGGTCAACTGGATTCTTTGCAATGGCAATTGCTCCTTGATTGTCCTCCTGAATCACTGTTGGTGTGATCTTCATTCCAAGTTCAGTTAGTAGTCATCTCAGCCAAGTTCCTTCTTGTGCAGCTTGGCTTAACGCGACATATTCAGCCTCTGCAGTTGAAAGTGCAACTGTTGCCTGTTTCTTGCTAAGCCAACTCACTGCTCCTCCAGCAAGAAGAAAGATGTTTCCAGTAGTAGAGCGCCGATCGTCCTGATCACCGGCCCAATCAGCATCTGAATATCCAACCAAGGTTCCAATTTCTGATTGTTGGTATTTGAGTCCCAGATTTAGTGTGCCTTTCAAGTATCTCAGGATTCTCTTCACAGCTGTGAGATGTGCAGTGTTTGGGTTTGCATTGAACTTTGAAACAGCACTCACTGCTTGTGCGATGTCTGGTCGTGTGGCCATGGCAGCATACAGTAAACTTCCAACCATTGACTGATAAGTACTGATAAGTAAGGATTTACTGACATCATCATTCTTTGTCAACTTCACATTTTTGTCAGTTGGAGTTGCGACTGGATTGGCATTGTCCATTCCATACTTTTGTAGGATGTTCTCAATGTAGTGTCTCTGATGCAGTGTAACATAGTTTCTTGCCTTGTCTTGGACCACAGAGATGCCCAAGATATAGGACAGTTCACCCAAATCCTTCATTTTGTAACATTTCTTCAGAGTGTCCTTTAACTTGTTCATGCTCTCTGTTGACTCTGTAATCAAAATCAGATCATCAACATACACGGCCAATATTTCCAACTCCTGACCTGATCTAACAAACACACACTGGTCTGAAGCACTCTGTGCAAAACCAATACTTTTCATGAACTCTGTGAAAGCTTTGCTCCAACAGCGTGGAGATTGCTTCAGTCCATAGATCGACTTGTTCAGTTTACACACCAGATGTTCTTGCCCTGGTCTGATATAACCCTCTGGTTGTTCCATGTAGATTTCCTCTTCCAAATGTCCATTTAAGAATGCTGTTACAACATCCATTTGATGCACATTCATGTTGTTTTGCACAGCAAAAGATAACAGTGTTCGAAGTGAACTAAATCGAACCACAGGTGAAAATGTTTCATCATAGTCAGCACCGTAAATCTGTGAGTAGCCTTTAGCAATCAGTCTGCATTTGTATCTTTCCACTTGTCCATCACTGTGATGTTTGACTTTGAACACCCACTTTGACCCGACTGCTTTCCGGTCCTTTGGTAAATCCACCAGTTCCCATGTGTCATTTTCCTGCAGTGACTCATATTCTAGATCAGCTGCTTCCTGCCATTCCTTTACTCCTGCCATTCCTTCACTCCTGTACAGCTGCTTCCTACCATTCCTTTGCTTCTGGACTTGACATTGCTTCTTTCATTGACATTGCTTCTTTCATTGACATTGCTTCTTTCAATGTTTTTGGTACTGTGACACAACACACGTTAGCATAATGCTCAACTAATGAGGTAATCAGCAGTGAGGAGGGAGCAACAGCCAGCTATCAATATAACAATAGACCTTTAGACACAGGTGAAACTAGGTGAGGCCAACCATTAATCAAACAAGATAGACCAATTAATCAAGTCCCAGGTGACAAACAAACAATTTTCTAACAAAGACAGGTATTCAGTGACTCCTCCCTGGGGGCAGGACTCCCACTACTTAGAGTAGCATATAAGTTCCCATACCAGCTCTCTTATTGACAATGACTTTTGGATAAAAGTCGAAACGTCTCGATCTTTAAACGGCGTCCAGACGACAACCTATGAACCCCTTTCTACAATAATGCTCAACTGTTACCATGTCAGCAAACTCGTCATATCCATATCTCTTTGGAGGTTTTCTTATCCTATGACTTTCTTTTACACCCTCACTGACAGTAGTATCCACTGTATCCATTTGTCTTTCTTCTGTGTTTAGTTTCACTTCATTCTCTGAACAGGAATCATTCAATTCTGTTTGCATCCAAAGTCAGCTTTATTGAAAACAACATCTCTGCGAATGAGTACTCTTCTCTTTTCTTCATCCCACAGACGAAAACCTTTGGCGTTAGTTGCATATCCCAGAAAACGAAGCTTAACTGCCTTTTGGTCCAGCTTCCTTCTGTCTGCATCTGGAACGTGAGCATAAGCAACACAGCCAAATACTCTCATGTGGCTAATGTCCGGTCTTTTACCATACCACCTTTGATAGGGCGTCTGTTTCTTTATCGGAGATGTGGGCAACCTGTTTTGTATGTAAGCTGCAGTTGCGACAGCTTCTGCCCAGAACATGTTTGGTAGTTTTGCAAGAGATAGCATACTTCTGGCTGCTTCTACTAGTGTCCTGTTCTTTCTTTCTGCAACATCATTTTGTACAGTCATTTCATTGTTGGATGCCCTGAGCTTTCAAATATTCTTGAAACTCCCTTGATGTGTATTCCCCACCATTGTCTTTTATGAGGTTTGTCACTTTTTGCCCACACTCATTTGAGAATGTTTTTTCAAACTCTTTGAACTTGCTCAGAACCTCACTTTTATCCATCATGAAATACACTTCACAGCATCTGGAATAATCATCAATGAAGGTTACAAAGTACTTTGTTCCACCAAGTGATCCAGTCTGCATAGGACCACAGACATCACTATGTACCAGTTGCAACTTACGTTTTGATCGTACTTCTCCTTGTGGCTTGCAAGGCTTTCTCGACATTTTGCCCTCAACACAAGCTTCACGGAAGGTTTCATCTTCTTCTGCAGCAAAGTTCACTTCTTTTACCAGGTTTTTGAGTTCTTTCAACTTTGTAGTGTGTCCTAAGCGTTGCCACAGACTCGCTTGCGCTGATGCACCGTCACCCTTCATGCTCCATGACAAGTTGTGCAGGCTCCCTCTGTGTCCAGCTGGTACAACCCGTCAGACCTCTGTGTTCCCATTCCATGTAGTGTTCCGTCCTTTCCTCGTATGCAGCAACGAGACTTTTTGAACTGCACTGTGTTCCCTTTTTTGGCAGCCGCTCCCACTGAAAAGATTCACAGATAATTTGGGAACATACAGTACATCATAAATTGTGACATTCTTTACATCACTAATTCTGAATGTCATTTTCAGTTTTATGTTTCCTAGTCCAAGAGCTTTAACCACTCTGCCATCACCAAGTTTCACAGATTGTGGCTCTAAGAACTGTTGGTAGTGTTCAAGTTATTCTTTGTTCCAGGTCATGTGTTTTGATGCTCCGGCATCAATCAACCAATCTCTTTGTTGTGACTCATTTTTACTTGGCTCACTTACAGTAAAGGCACTCTCACTTGAGTCCTCTATATCCTCATACATCATGCTTTTAGCCTTGTGGGTTTTGTATTTCTTCTTAGTGCTTGGACAATCACGCTTGATATGTCCCTCCATCCCACATTTGTAACATCTCCATGAGCGGGGGTTGTCTGCTCCTACTGTTTTTGATTTATCCTGCATATTTCCATGCACTTGAGATGACATTGCTGATGTGCCACAAGATACACCACTGTTGTCAGCATGCACTCGTTTTTGTTTCTCATTTATCAGTGCTTGTTGGACAAACGGCAGTGTCAAATTGTCAATTTTTGTCTACAATGCAGTAACAACTGTTGCATAGCTGGGTAGTAGACTTCCCAGAAGAGTAACAATATGGTCCTCCTCCTCAATCACAGAGCCTATGGCACCTAGCTGGTCAGTGAGCTCCTTCATCCTTTTCAAATGATCATTGAGATTTTCTCCCTCCTTCATTTCACATCGGAAGTACTTCTTCTTCAGAAATAGCTTGTTAGCATCAGTATCTCTTTCAAATTGTCCTTTCAATGTGTCCCATGCTTCTTTCGGGGTCTTACAGCTTGTTATTAAATACAGCTGGGGTGTACTCACATTTAGCACCAACATTTAAAAAAGCTTTTTCTTTCTTTCTTTCAAACTCGGCTCGAGTGTTAGCATCTGCGGCTAACTGTTCCGTCTCTTGCACCATACCCCACAGTCCTTTTGCTTTCAGAAGATGTTCCAACTGAAATGTCCATGTTGCCCAGTTCTCAGGTCCGCTCAGCTTGTCAATAAACAGTTTTTCCTCCATTGTGTCATCAACAACACCGTTTATGACTCACAAAATCCATGTTTAGCAGCCACCTTTTGCGACGTCTGGGCCCATAACCTGTTTGTTTCACATGGTTGCCTTTATTGGGGAGATGTTTTTACACCGTCAAGCCACCAGATGGCAATAATGTGCTTACAGAGTACATTGTAAAATTACTATTAACAACATTTTCAACCTAATTTGTGCTGGGACAAAAGACCTCCTGAAACGCTCTGTTCTGCAGCTCACAGAGAGTAAACGGTCACTGCGTCTGTTCTTCTAAGCAGCCAGAGTCCTGTACAGAAGATGGTCTATGTTATAGATTATGACCGGCATCTTTCACCTCATAAATTTTTCCAGCACAGTTCCAAAAGACGCCACTTTACCTCTTAGCACTGACCCAGCCATGAAATGCCTAAAATAATGTTACTTAAACAAGTATTTCTGTTTTTATATTCCAGAGGCTCTTCTGATCACAACTAACCCTTATGATTACCCAATAATCAGCCAGGGTGAAATCACTGTCAAGAGCATCAATGATGTGGAGGAGTTCATTGCAACTGATGTAAGTTAAACAAACAATTATGCAGTGTGGTGCAAAACAAATTCCAAAGTATTTTATATGTTTTTGCAGACAGCCATTGACATTCTGGGATTCACAGCTGAAGAGAAATTGCATCATGGCAACATGAAGTTCAAGCAGAAGCAGCGCGAGGAGCAGGCTGAGCCTGACGGCACTGAGGGTGGCGTAAAAATAAATCTGTTTCCAACTAGCATGGAAACCACAGAATACGAAACTGCTTTGTCCACATGTTTATTTTAATAAACAGCATGTGTGTGATTTTATCTTGCTACCAGTGGACACCCATACTGTTTATGCAGCAAATTATTTATTCTTCTCTATCATCCTTTTTACCAGAGGCCGACAAAATTGCTTACCTCATGGGTCTGAACTCAGCTGATATGCTGAAAGCCCTGTGCTACCCAAGAGTCAAAGTCGGAAACGAGATGGTGACCAAAGGTCAAACCGTCCCACAGGTAAGTGTGTGATGTTTTATGAAAAAAAAAATATAATCATGAACTTGAATGTATATATTTTTTATTTAATGTCCTCAAGGTCAACAATGCTGTCAGTGCTCTGTGCAAGTCTGTCTATGAGAAAATGTTCTTGTGGATGATCGTTCGCATCAATGAGATGTTGGACACTAAGCAGCCAAGATCTTTCTTCATTGGAGTGTTGGATATTGCCGGATTTGAAATCTTTGATGTAAGTCTTACAGTATTTCGTAGCAAGCACGCTCACTATGATTATGAGGTTAATAGTGCTGAAAGTTTTATTTATAGTTCAACAGTTTGGAGCAGCTCTGTATCAACTTCACCAATGAGAAACTGCAACAGTTTTTCAATCACCACATGTTTGTTCTGGAGCAAGAAGAATACAAGAAAGAAGGCATTGAATGGGAATTTATTGACTTTGGTATGGACTTGGCTGCCTGCATATGATTTTTCTTGAAAAAAGACAATTATACATTTTGATGTGATCCCTAACAAGAACAAATTCTTCACAGCCAATGGGGATCTTTGCCATCCTTGAAGAGGAGTGCATGTTCCCCAAGGCCTCTGATACAACCTTTTAAGAACAAGTTGCATGACCAACATCTGGGCAAGACCAAAGCCTTTGAGAAACCAAAGCCAGGCAAAGGAAAGGCAGAAGCTCACTTCTCTCTGGTGCACTATGCTGGTACAGTAGACTACAATATCTCTGGCTGGCTCGACAAGAACAAGGACCCTCTGAACGACTCAGTTGTTCAGCTCTACCAGAAGTCTGCAAACAAACTGCTGTGCTTCCTGTATGCAGCCCATGCCGGAGCAGAAGGTAATAAAATCTATGTGAATAATTAATATTAATGATTCCAAAAAATAATGTGGATACATTTTGTTTAAAAGCGGAGGCCGCTGGTGGCAAGAAGGGCGGCAAAAAGAAGGGTGGTTCCTTCCAGACCGTGTCTGCCCTTTTCAGAGTATGCTGTTTAAAACTCTTGGGCCCAAATTTACTAAGACAGGTGCTAGATTGCGGGTATAACTTAAATTTGCACGCACTATTTTGAGGGCGTTTTGCACGTTATTTACCATCAGAAACTGCATGTATTAGTGATGCGCGGGTCGGCTTTTTTTCTGACCCACCCTGGCCGACCCAATTTTAAATTGGACCCGCCCCGCCCGAAAACATGCGATGTGATTTCCAAACCCAACCCAAGCCAACCCTAACCCGCCTGCAATAAGAACACTTTTTTTTCAATTACTAAACAAATGGACTTGGCCATACTTATTGTAGAACTGCATTAAACTCAACATAGAGGAAGAGCAAATCCTATGACAAATTAATCGTAGCCAACAAAATTAACCACATAAATAAACAAGGGATCTGATTAACAACAAGACAAACATGTTTTACAGCCAATATTCTTTTTGCTGAATTTTGCTGCACTGTGGAGAAACAAGATAGAGTCAATCGTTCCAGAATTTAGTCTGTTTCTTCTCGTTTTCAGAACGCATCCAGCTGAGCTAAAAGTACGCTCACTGGAAGCGCTTGTGGCAGGGATGCACAACACGGCTTTTGCCACTAAAGACAAAGATAATCACATCAGTGATTCTTCCAAAAGGACAGAATATCATCATGGATATCATCAAGGGTGAAGTGTGATTATGTTTACCACCCACACAAAATATTGAAAAAGATAAGAATTTGTCAATAATTCAGACAAGATACCAGTGTTATAACCTTTATTACTGATTGTATGAAATACTCACTGTCTACCTGAGCCTGACCAACCCGCACCCGACATTCATCATCTCATTGCGCTATCCGAACCTCTGGGTTACGGGTCGCCCCGTGCATCACTAGCGCCTACTATGGGGTAAAATTCCTGCCAAAACGTTGTAAAAGCGTAACAGTACTTGCAAATACAATTTGTGTTTTGCAAGTACACTTTGTGTTTTGCAAATAGGCAAAATGATTTGTACAAATGCACAAATAGTTTTGTGGAAATATAATAAAAAATTTCATTTGCAAATATAGTAATCTACATCTGTACAAATCTGTTTTCCTATGTACAAATCTGTTTTCCTTTGTACAAATCTGTTTTCCTTTGTGTACGCATCTTACTTTGCACTTGCAAAACAGGCTGCCTTTGTATACAAAACACACTGGATGTCTTTGCAAAACCAAACTGCGGTAGAATCCTGCCAAAAGTCATGTGACAAGCCAAGCTCTCATTGGCTGACGCAGGTCCGCCATGTTGCTCAGTGATGTATCCAGATTTTGTAGCATCTACACTGTGTTGGGTTTTTATAATGGCAATACAGTGCCAGGATGCTTTGCCTGGGGGCGTTGCGCCTTCAGCTTGGCTTGTCACGTGACTTTTGGCAGGATTCTACCGCAGTTTGGTTTTGCAAAGACATCCTGTGTGTTTTGTATACAAAGGCAGCCTGTTTTGCAAGTGCAAAGTAAGATGCGTACACAAAGAAGAAAAAGTTTGTACAAAGGAAAAACAGATTTGTACAAAGGAAAACCGGTTTGTACAAAGGAAAACAGATTTGTACAGATGTAGATTACTATATTTGCAAATGAAAATTTTAATTATATTTCCACAAAACGATTTGTTTATTTGTACAAATCATTTTGCCTATTTGCAAAACACAAGGTGTACTTGCAAAACACAAATTGTATTTGCAAGTACTGTTACGCTTTTACAACGTTTTGGCAGGAATTTGACCCCATACCTACTGTCAGATACATTGTCATTTACATCTGATATGTAAATGAGTTTACTGAAGGTGCAGAGGAAATGCAAATGTGCGCGTGCCTCTGCTGCAGCTTCTTTAGAAGAACAGACACATGTAAGAAGTTAGGATGATAAATGATGATTGTTCAAAAAATAATTATACACATTATTTTAATTAAATAGCACACAAATGTCTTTTTTTTGGTTTGTTTTGAGATCTTCATCTTACGCCTAGTGAGTACGCCTGATTCCGGTCTGGGCACGGTCCGGGACTTCTTGCAGATTCTTTCCACAGACCTGCGCAGCAGCCAGACCCGCAGCTGCAGTGCTCCGAGGTCGGTATAACAGGGTGCATTGATTTTAAGGACTTTCAAGCAAGAAGTCTTGCGCAACCCACATGGGAATGTCTGTGATTAGTGTCTGGCTCCTTCAAGCATTTGAACCTATGCCGCGGTGTTAGTGCACGTTTAGGCGTTTGTCCAGAGTTCAGATCTGCACTGCAGTGAACACGGACAGAGGGATGTGCTGCAGGTGTTTAACCTATATCTGGGATGAACTCCTGAAATCCGTCTGAGGGACAGCTCCTGTGAACAGCTCCAGCTCAATGTGAAACAGATGAGAATCCAGGCTGTGTCACAGGTGTTTTTTATAACTTCTCCCCTCCATCAAAACAACACTAATATTTTTGTAGTGTTACGGGAGAATTGCAGTTGTGGATTTCTTTAAAACAAGTTAAACAATAAAAATGCAGAGAGAATGAGTCTGATCAATGAGTTTCTTTATTCACTGGTACCAGAGTGAATAACGTCTGTCCCTTTACAGAGTAATCTCTCCCTGCACGACGCATACAACACATTCAGAGTATAAGCGCTTTATACTCAGAGATAACACATCATGAAGACACAATATCCAATTATCACATAGTGGTCAAAACACAAACACATTACATCAAGACAAGGAGGAAGGTTAACTTATGACATAGATGACATTTATCTAAATAGGTGACCTGTGTCAAATGGGCTCCGGCCAGGCGGAACAAACACCAGATACGACTAAGTTAAAGTTAAAGTTAACCTTAGCAATGTAGAATGAGTGAAACCCCAATATCGGCTATTACAGTCCACCCCATGTCACAGATAAAAGCATTTTACTGTTACACCCAAAAATCTGTAATCAATCAAATCATTAGAATAGCATATCTTTATTAATTCATGTTGAAAACAACCCAAGCCTCATGGTCCAGTTCTGTCCAAGTCCAGGTCAAAGTCACTAGACAAGTCCCAGTGAACTGTCAGGCTCATGGCCTCTGCTCGGCCCTGCAGAGACAAGAACTGGGAAGACACTAGATTATTCACCATTCTAAGAAGAAGACAGGAAACTAAGATAACGAAGAATGCAATATTTATCAACAACTCTTTCCAGGATGAGAGAAACCAATCAAGAGTGAACAGCGAATAGCCCTTCGCAGTCTCACCCTCCATCAGGTCTCGTAATTTAGTGAGATTAGCTATGCCCGTGCTATCGCCACCCTCTTTATCATTAGCAGGTCTGTAGGTCCAACAGGTGCTCCCCAAGGTCTGACAGACCCCCCCTTGGCTAGTGGTGATCTGATCTAACACCAGGCGATTTTGAGGAGCCACAGAGCGTAAGGCATGTTAACTCCTCCCTCGTAGAGGCTAAAACAGAGAGAGTGTTATTAACAAATGATGAGAACACTTAACTGAGAGTTTAAACCCTTAACATTAACTTGCCTATCCCCCGTGCTGGGGAATAGGGCCAGCATGACCTTTTGACCTGAAGTCCAGAGGTTGTGGTCGTCTGGCACAACAGATCCCCAAATCGGGTCATGTGGAGCCAATTCGCGTTTAGGTCTGTGATGAGAGTGTGGGTGTGGAGATATGATGTATGAATGATCCGAGGGGACCACGGCCGCACATCGTCCAGCCCAACCCACCGGAAGACATCCACACATCTGATGTCCACACAGAAAAACATATTCACAGAACAATAAATGTCAGCAACAGATAAAAAAAAACTTAGAACCGGGCTTGATGTGAACCGGCCCAAATCAAGGTTCACGACCGGCATTGTCAGGAACTTTAAACCAGGGTCCAATGTGTGGCAAGATTCTATGCTGCTGCTGTAGCTATGGGCAAACATGTGCACAGATGACGATCAGATCAATTGTGATTCTTTACATATGATTACATATGATACCAGTAATTTAAAGTGTGGACAGTTGAGTGGTTGTAAGACTTAGTCAATGCTTCTAACCAGGCTGTCTCGTCAGAAGTCAGACTACGGGTGCTTCGTTTTACGCCATGTTTATTTGAGTAAATGAAACCAGGCATCAAACTTAACCATATTATCAAAATAATCAGAAATAAGGCACACATGAAAATCTAAATCTGGAGATTCAATTTCTTCACCATAAGCTCACCCTGGTCCTCCAGCAGTGGGTTGCTTACTCTCTGACGTCTCTCCTCCCCCCTTCCAGGGGAAGAGCAGATGTGGTTCCAGCGGTGGGAGCTGTCTCCCCACACGCTCCGTGCGGCTCAGGAAGTTGTTTTGTTTCGTGAGCGTTGGGTCCATTGCCACAGTGTGAAGCATGGATCCATGTGCCCCGCTCAGCTGTCCCACAGCGATGTCGGGTGACAACCAGCGTTGCCTCTAATGTTCAAAACCAGGTCTAGCTCCAGCTCTGCAGCTTCAGCCGTGTTTTGACCTGAACAGAAACAAAAACAAAGTGCACTCCCCCCTTTTTTTCCTGTGAGTGCCGCTAGTTAAATTTGCCCTCCCTTTCCCAAAAGGAGAAAATAATATAAAACAAAGGAATGAACAGAAAGGTGGACCTGATGGGCCAGCCAAAAAGAACAAACAGATGATGTGACACCGGGCCAACCCTGTACAGGGCCGTAGGAGCCAGTGCCAACACCACTAACAACCTAAGGACAAACCCATCCCCAGCTAAATCTGAGCAAAATAAAAGCAAAAACGTGACTACCGTCCCACCAGGTCAAACAAAAGCTAAGTTGGCCTGAGTGTGGCTGGGCAGAGCCATAAGTGCACCAGCTACAGGTGACTTAAGTAAAGGCTCAGAGCAGACAAAATAAACACAAAACTTAATTCATATCAATAGACCAAATATGGAAAATTGCGTTAAAAAAAACCTTCTCTTGTCTGATTTTCTTTTTCTATTACTATTCTTTAACAATATTTTATTTTAAATATTAATTGCCACACTCATACCTTAGTATTATAATTCAATTTATATATATATATATTATTTCAATAGGCCTTTTCTGAATCAAATTCAAATCAAAGATCACATTGGAATGTCTTTAATATCTTTAATGAAAATATATATTCTGAAATTTTGTCTAATTATATCATAGCCTTTTTTTGAAAAACAAAAAACAAACATACATTTTCATCTTCTGCCAGGATACCTGTGGAGGAATAATTTCATGCATTACAATCAACCAGCTTCGACTGGTTTATCTTCTTGGTCCAAAGTTGTTTCTGGTAAATAGGAAACATCACAAATAACACACAGACTGTTACACCAGCCCCTGTTTCGGGCTCAGGCCCGTCGTGCATCAAAATGCCACCTTTGCTGTGTCAGTCTCTGCAAAAAAAATTATCATTACCAACCTGAGAAGAAAAATAATCAAATTAGACACACATTTAAAGTATTAGATGTACTTTATAATCGTTTGTTGCATTGTACACACAGATCCACTCTGTTTGTGCTCCTTTGGGTCATCTGCTGAAACCTGTAAATTTGAGATTAAAATAACCTTTGTCTTAGTTATGCCAAAAGAAATCTATAAAAACTTCAGAAAATGCGTAAGTCCATAATCAAAGCAAAGTAGAAAGTGGTTAATTCATTCATACACATTCACACAAACAGACGTTAGTGAAGCTTCTTTAGTCCAAGAGCTTTACTCGTCAAGTCCAAAAATGTCACCATGTTCATAGTTTGAGTTGTGCACAACCTTTAAAATGACGTCATATATAAAAACCACATTTTTGTGACTGTGTGGGTACAGGAACTGTCCTGTCTGTGATCACATTCCCCAGAACATAGACCATGTTTCAAAATCTAAATTGTTAGTTCTCTCTTGTTGCAACAAGTGTAATAAATCCTTTAGACTTGATGACTGTTCATCAAACCTACTCTCAATCTGTAATAATCTAAGGAGCTCTCCAAAATTGAGTTTACACCAGCTGAGTTTTCCTAGCATGTTATCATTTTGATATTGCTTTTTGTTATAGACACGCTGTTGAGTTGATGGGTTCATTTTTCCCTATTTGTTTGTCCCCCAATTATTTATTTTTTAAAATTCAACACCATCAATGTCCACATTTATAGCTGACTTGTGTATGTTTTTTTTACGTCACCTGGTTTTGGGTGACACTCCTTGCAGTTTTCAATTGTGTCCTTTGCGTCAGCCGAACCGTTCGCGATGTCCTCCCGCTGCTCCTTGACCTCCTCATCCCCTCCGTCTGCCCCGCCCTCTGAGCCGCTGTGACCTGGACCTTCTCCATCCACATTTGATCCCTGTCGCTGTGTGGCACCTCAGTTTTCTCTGCAAAAGTCTCAGAAGGAACACAAAAATCACCATCATGCGCTAAAGCACCAACCACACAGAAAACACTTTGGGATCTGCAATCTTAGTTTGAACTAAATAAATATATGAAATGACCTGGAGGGCCTGGTAGACAATGCCATTTAATGTTTTATTTTTGCAAACAATTTTGAAAGAGGGTGTTCCTGCCTCTTTTACAAGTTATAGATTGACTTTTAACAAACAAAGTAAAGGCATTAATTTATTTGGGGTGTCTCATTTTAAAACCATGTCTTCATCTTTGTTTCTTATTCAGCATTTGGCAGATCTCAATTTCTTTTATCTATTTATTTGTTTTAATTAATTAAGCTATTTAATCATCTAAAATGTTAAATTTGCTTATGTGAAATATATTCCAAGAGCTTGCATGAATTTTGTAAAATAGTTCAACTTAAAACGACTCTAGAACATGTAATAATTTAAAATAGTATTTAGGTAAACCAGCTCCATGGCTGGTCGTACTTAAGATTAAATAATCAGTACTTCCCGTTGTGGCCTCAGCTGGGTCCAGTCGATGGTCAGAGAGCGGAGGCAGAGCAGGCGGTGAAAAGGAACGGGGTCAAGGATCGACAGCGGGAGCCTGTACAGGAAATAAGAGCGCTCACACAAGAAAATATTAGTTGGTGCATGCAATGGTGACATAATTGTAAATTTACTATGTCTCTTTTTTCAATACTTTAAATACTCCAATGTCAGTATTGTGTTTGAATCTGCTGTGATGACCTCTCTCACAGCTGCCACCTTTATCTCTGTTTTGTCTGTGGCCTGTGAGGAGTCAGGTTTTTTCTAGTTCACAGGCTCATGACTAAAACTGGCCAGGACCTCAGAGTCCCGTGAAGGAAAAAAAATCAGTATAAACCTAATTCTTGTAATCAAAATGTTATGTTAGATAATTTGGAACCTCCAAAATGTAAATTTGGGGAGGTTTTAACTCTTTCAAAAAACATCAAATCCATTAAAATTTCCATAAAACCACTGTTTGTTACAGGAAAAAAAAGATGAGCTCATTTCAACCAAAAATTCAAAATCGAAAAACAGGAGCAAAACCAGATCCTATTAAAGTCCTGCAGGGTTTCCGCCTAAACTTCTTGTCAAAACAAAATGTGCGCAAAAAAAAATCTTGGCCATAAAAAAAAAAAAAAAAAACAACAAACAACAAACCAAACAATGTTCAGTTTCAAAACAAAGCTCTATATTTCTCTTTTAATATAGCTATGTATTTCTTCTTAGATGTAGCTCTATATTCATTATGTCACTCTAAGCTGTGAGCAGGTTTGAGCTGTGTTTATACGGAGACCAAAAACTTTTACGATAAGATGATCAGACATATCAAAATGCATCGTGTGCTATTCTTAAAGTGAATCAGTGCAAAGCATTTCTTCGTTGCGAGAGCATGTGCTGTGTATGTGCTGCTGATGACGTGACTGATTTTCAGGAAATGCATTCTCCATTTAAAAAAAAAGGCTTTTAAAGTTCTAATGCTGTGTGATGTTACCTCTCCTTTTTGTCTGTCTGCTGCACGGCCGGGCTCTGCTCCACCACTGCTGCTGTCAGAGGGTCACGCTCAAGGCCCAGACTCTGCTCAGTGTCCTCTTCACTGCCTTTAAGCAGTAGCTTCAGATGTTTATCTTCTCCCACGTCCATGCCCTGCAGGAGCACCTCCACAGTTAGGTCCATATTGTGTGAAATTTCGCAAAGTACGAATCAAAACTCCATAGTTTCAGATCCATACTGGTTTTGTTTTGGCCGATTCCCCTTTGCCAGCTTTGTTTTCATCAGATGCTGATAGTGGCTTTGTAAACATTGTCTCTCAGACGTGAGTTTCCCAGCAACTTTCTTTTGCAACATCAGTCATTGGAACATCAGCCATCGTCTTTGAACTAAATCTTCTTTGAGGTGGCACTCATCCACCCGTGTTAGCTTTATTGTCCAATATGCAACGATTTGTTTGGGCGATGTCATAGAGATAATGGCAGTCCGTCTCATTCATCCGTCGCATGCAGCTTGTAGCACAAGAGGGCATCCAGGTCGTTGGTGGAGGAATGGTGTGGCAATGGTGTGGGTCTTATTAAGCTTGATCTTCTCCAGAGTTCGGTCCACAGAGTCTGGTCCACAAGGCTGGACAGAGCGTGTTGACCCTCGTGCAGTGATTTGGAGCCCGGCGCTCGCAGCAGTCAGAGGGAGGTTGTAACAGAAAGAAAAACACAGATAATGAGTGACGTGTGAGTGCAAATGTGTGCAGAGTAATTCTTTACTGTTGCTTAATTTCTATTCCTTCAATTAATAAAAAAAAAAAAAAAAAATGTCTGCTTGAGTCACACATTTTATAATTATATTATTATTATCTCTTTTTCAGGTCTCCTTCTTTAACGTTATCAATGTTTACATTATAATAAGTCTTTTAACTTTGATTTGCTTTAATTTTTCTTAGAAATCAGTGCTCAGTGATCCTTCTTCAGGAAAGCTATATTTCTTGGACCACACAGTTAATAATTGAATACATTCCTTGCCGTGTTGGTCTGTCATGGCCTGGATTAAAGGGCTTGTAGGCACTTCCTCCTTCACCACTGACCGGTTTGATCCCATTTTATCTCCCAGATATTTTATCTCCCAGATATTTAATATCTCCCAGATTTCTTATCTCCCAGATAAAATGGTAGTGCGCACCTTTCACCGCTTTACGCATCGCTCTGCGTAGCGTGTATCTTTTAAGACGTTTTACCACCACGTCCCGAAAACTCCCCAAGAGTTCCCTCCACTTTTCCTCAGATGGGCTCCTTTAAGTTCCCAGGTTAATGTGTCACTTAATAACAATATTAGTGTATTCAATTCAATAAATTAGGTACTCTGAGGTATTTTTAGCCCGCTTTAGCTAAAAACTCTTTTAAAGGTTCCCCGAAGAGATCTATGCTCGCTTACCTTCCCTTTAAAGGCCAAAGGTCTTGCAATAGATTATACTCTTAACCCAACCTCTCGTTTTCTTTAAGATGTGACACAAACTTAAACAGAGCTCACTCTTAAATCAAGATTTCTTGCTCAGTTAAGTGGAAAAAGTGAGCCAGACTCCCTTTCAGCGTCTGGACTTCCCGACAGCCTGACCCCCAAGAAGGTCTACCTGTCCAGTCTGGTCCAAGGCAGGATTCCTACCCCTTCAGATATTTAAACAAATATATTTAGCAGAGCTATATCAAGCAATCGGCAGACAAACAGAAGGAAGGCTCTAGCATTATTCAGTAATTATTAGAATGAAATTTACCTGTTTTAAAATGTCATGAATTTCCCCCCTTTTATTAGATTGTAGCAGGTTTTTAAGAGACTAAACGCCTATACAACTAATAAAAACTTAAAGATGCAGACTCACTCACCACAACAAAGTAGGATGTTTGGTTCGAAAACCTTGCGCCGGTGGTCCTCGTCCCCGTGAGACAGCCCTCCGTCTCAGAAAGCAGATGAGGTTAGAGGCTGGAAGATCCAGGTGGCCTGACGCTGACTCACGCCGGGAGAGAACCCAGACCGGGCGAAGGCCGCTGTTCGTTGACGCCAACTGTTACGGGAGAATTGCAGTTGTGGATTTCTTTAAAACAAGTTAAACAATAAAAATGCAGAGAGAATGAGTCTGATCAATGAGTTTCTTTATTCACTGGTACCAGAGTGAATAACGTCTGTCCCTTTACAGAGTAATCTCTCCCTGCACGACGCATACAACACATTCAGAGTATAAGCGCTTTATACTCAGAGATAACACATCATGAAGACACAATATCCAATTATCACATAGTGGTCAAAACACAAACACATTACATCAAGACAAGGAGGAAGGTTAACTTATGACATAGATGACATTTATCTAAATAGGTGACCTGTGTCAAATGGGCTCCGGCCAGGCGGAACAAACACCAGATACGACTAAGTTAAAGTTAAAGTTAACCTTAGCAATGTAGAATGAGTGAAACCCCAATATCGGCTATTACAGTAGTAAGCCTAATTGTATTTGTAAATGAGCCACACAACCAATTGAAACCATGTTTAACACCACATTGGAGTATAAACTGCAAAGTCTGTTCTGAAGTTTAACACCTGCTTTTCGGACATACGCATTATTATTATTGATAAATCAAACAGTGCCTGCAAAACATTATCATTTGCATTATCTCCGCTTCCAGGGCAAAATTGCCTTGTTTTGCACATTCATAAGATTCCATGTGCTAAATTTGCCCAACAGACTGAGAGAGACACAAATTTCAGCTGCACCCGTTTTTTGCTCCAGTTTAGTACAACCAACCCGTTTTTGCACCTGTGCAAAAGCTTGGTAAATCTGGGCCTTGGTATGTTATTCTATATTATACAAATGTGTTACTAATTATCTGCTGACCCTCAGGAAAACTTGGGCAAGCTGATGACCAACTTGAGGAGCACTCACCCTCACTTTGTGCGTTGCTTAATTCCCAATGAATCTAAGACCCCAGGTAGGCATCTACTTTTTCCTCAAAACACCAAGATATAGTAAATCCCTGCAATGGATTAAGATAGTTTTAACAATCAACATCTAATGATTTTTAGGTCTCATGGAGAACTTCCTGGTCATCCACCAGCTGAGGTGTAATGGTGTGCTGGAGGGCATCAGAATCTGCAGAAAGGGATTTCCCAGCAGAATCCTCTATGGTGACTTCAAGCAAAGGTACTAAAGATTGGTATAATGCTATTTTATTCAGTTGTATAAATTTAGCCCCACACCCATGATGACATGTAACACTACCAAATGTTCTCCCACACAGATACAAAGTACTGAATGCCAGCGTTATTCTGAGGGACAGTTCATTGACAACAAGAAAGCTTCAGAGAAGCTGCTTGGCTCCATTGATGTGGATCACACTCAGTACAAGTTTGGACACACAAAGGTAGTAAAAAGTTACTCTACAAAACTGAAACACTGTCTTAAAGAAAATCAAACAGTGTGAACACTGAGTGGACAGACTTGACCAATGTGTGCATTCTAAACTGCGCCTTTCACTGACTTTCTATTGTACAGTGTTTTCTGTTTATACTAATGCCTGTAAAAGCCTAACCAGGGATGAGGTTGCAAATTAGCCTGTGGCCTTAAGTATATGAACATTGGTGACTTATTTTGTGGTAGTGCTGAATAGTACTGTCTGTCCCTGTCAAATAAATGTGATGGATAAAAAAACGTTAATTCATCAACAACATGTACCCCAATGATGCAAGCTTTTTTTAAATCGCAATACAGGTGTTCTTCAAAGCTGGTCTGCTGGGTACTCTTGAGGAGATGAGAGATGAGAAACTGGCTGAGCTGGTGACCATGACTCAGGCTCTCTGCAGAGGATATGTTATGAGGAAGGAGTTTGACAAGATGATGGAAAGAAGGTATACTTTTTAACAAAAGAAAAAAAAAATACATATATATACATATACACACACACACACACACACACATATATATATATATATATACTTATATGCTTGTTTTTTCATGCAGAGAATCGATCTTCACCATCCAGTACAACATCCGTTCCTTCATGAATGTGAAAAACTGGCCATGGATGAATCTGTATTTCAAGATCAAGCCCCTCCTGAAGAGCGCTGAAACTGAGAAGGAATTAGCTCAAATGAAAGAAAACTATGGTAAAATGCAGTCTGATCTGGCAGCTGCTCTGGCCAAGAAGAAAGAGTTGGAAGAGAAAATGGTTTCTCTGTTACAGGAGAAGAATGATCTTCAGCTCCAAGTGGCATCTGTAAGGAAAAAGATTTTCAATATTAAATATTTCATATTTTTGGTGTACGCCTGTCAATTAATAGCATTTATATGCCTATCAGGAAAGTGAAAACCTCTCTGATCCTATGATCAAATGTAGGCTCGTATTGAGGAGCTGGAGGAGGAGATTGAGGCTGAGAGAGCAGCTCGTGCAAAGGTGGAGAAGCAGAGAGCAGACCTCTCCAGGGAGCTTGAGGAGATCAGTGAGAGACTGGAGGAAGCTGGTGGAGCCACAGCCGCTCAGATTGAGTTGAACAAGAAGCGTGAGGGTGAGTTTCAGAAGCTGCGTCGTGATCTTGAAGAGTCCACTCTGCAGCATGAGGCGACAGCCGCTGCCCTTCGCAAGAAGCAGGCTGACAGCGTGGCTGAGCTGGGAGAGCAGATTGACAACCTCCAGCGTGTCAAGCAGAAGCTGGAGAAAGAGAAGAGCGAGTACAAAATGGAGATTGATGACCTCTCCAGCAACATGGAGGCTGTGGTTAAAGCAAAGGTAATAACGTCTATAACTTCTACTGTGAATAAGATGCACTAAAATGGCCATCTCCAAAGTTTGTTGAATTAATCTATCATGACAGGGCAACCTGGAGAAAATGTGCAGGACAGTGGAGGACCAGCTGAGTGAGCTCAAGGCCAAAAATGATGAGAATGTACGCCAACTGAATGATCTTAATGCTCAGAAAGCAAGACTCCAGACAGAGAATGGTAATAGTCCTAAAGCTGAAGCTGAACTTTTTTTTTTTTTTTCAAAGTGTGTGAAGCAGGGTTGTAAGCTTTTAGTCATTTAATCAGTCGACCCAAATTTGTATTAGTCAACAAATAATTATATTTATATTATAAGAATTTATGTGTGACAACGACAAAGAAGACATGGATTGAGCTATCTGAAAATTTGAGAATTAATTCTCAGAGTTTAACCTGCCTTTTAACATAAAAAAAATAAACTGTTTCCTTGTACTTTTCTGTTGAAACCTTTCGAGTGCAGTTTGAGTTAGAAACTAAGAAATAGTAAATTGTTTTGAGAGTCTTAAGTCAAACGAGAATTTCTTGATTATCAACCAGTGTGCCGGGGAACACTGGTGTGCCTTGTGGTCTTGCCAGGTGTGCCTTGACAAAATGTCCTGTTTGAGTTAACAGATTCAGATTTTTGTGGATGTAATTGACTAATTTTCAAGTGTCCTGATCAACTTCTGCATCAAAAAAGAACACTAAACCATCACTATTGACAAATTTAAAGAACCAGATAATGGCAGAGACATTATTTTAAAGAATTTCCTCTTGGGGATAAATAAAAGTAATTCTGATTCTGATTTGGCTCATTATACAGTTTTTTTTAATTGTTTTGGTAGTAGTTGGTGTGCCGTGGCATCTTTTGTACCCAAAAGGTGTGCCATTACTCAAAAAATGGTTGAAAAACACAGTCTTAGTCAACTATAGCCCTAGTGTGAAACTATATTACATTTACAGGTGAGTTTTCACGTCAGCTTGAGGAGAAGGAAGCTTTTGTTTCTCAGCTGATGAGAGGTAAACAGGCTTTTACTCAGCAAATTGAAGAGCTGAAGAGACATGTTGAGGAAGAAGTCAAGGTATGGAAAAACTCCCTTGATTTTGAACTTTCCCAGTTATATTTAAAAAAAAAACTTTTCCATCACCAAACCTTAAATATCCATAAAATATTTTATCAGGCTAAGAACGCCCTGGCTCATGGAGTCCAGTCTGCTCGTCATGACTGATCACAGTCCGCTCACTCAGCAACAAGATGGACGAACTGGCGCTGCTGATGAAGAGGAACAGAGACTTTTCTTCGTCTTCTGTTCTGTGTTTCACGGAGACGTGGCTCCGCGAGTCGATCCCAGACTGCGCGCTGCAGCTGGAGGGATACCAGCTCCTCCGCGCCGACAGACAAAGGGATCTCTCCGGGGGAAAAACAAAAGGCGGTGGAGTCTGTTTCTTCATCAACAACGCTTGGTGCTCCGATGTGACTGTGATCTCCAAACTCTGCTCCCCTGATCTGGAATATCTCTTCATTAACTGTAAACCATTCTACTCTCCACGTGAGTTCGCTTCATTCATTCTCGCCGCTGTTTACATCCCGCCGTGCGCGAACACACAAGACGCACAGCGCGTGTTGGCGGAGCGGGTTTTGAATACGGAGCAGGACTTCCCGGACTCTTTGTTAATCATCCTCGGGGATTTTAACAAGGGTAATCTCAGCCAGGAACTACCAAAGTACAGACAGTTTATTAAATGCCCGACCAAAGAGCAGAACACGCTAGATCACTGTTACACTACAGTGAGTGGGTCCTTCCGCGTGGTTCCTCGTGCTGCCCTAGGGCTCTCAGATCACGCCATGATCCACCTGATCCCCACGTACAGACAGAGGCTGAAGCTCTCCAAACCTGTAGTGAGGACTTCTAAGAAGTGGACCAGCGAGGCAGTGGAGGAGCTACGCGCGGGCTTGGACATTACAGACTGGGATGTGTTCAAAACTGCCACGGATGGTTTGGATGAGTACACGGACACTGTGACGTCATACATCCAATTCTGTGAGGACAGTATCATTCCCACATGCACCAGGGTGATTTATAACAATGACAAGCCCTGGTTCACACCCAAACTGAGGCAGCTCAGGCAGCAGAAGGAGGCAGCTTTCAGAGCAGGGGACAGAGAGAGCTACAAAGGCGCAAAGTACAGATTTAGCAGGGAGGTGTCAAGAGCTAGATCTCTGTACAACACACGCCTAAAGGAGTCTTTTTCTGCGAACAATGCTTCGGCGGTTTGGAGGGGACTAAGGCAGATCACCAACTACAAGCCCAAAGCCCCCCATGCTGCCGACGACCAGAAACTGGCTGAACAGCTAGCCTCCTTCTATTCACGGTTCGAGACCTCAACCCCCTCCCCCACCCATCTCACTACAATGGACATTTCTGCCAATCACACTTCAGCTTCAGCTCTGCATTCAACACCATCATCCCTGCTCTTCTCCAGGACAAGCTCTCTCAGCTCAATGTGCCTGACTCCATCTGCAGGTGGATCACTGACTTCCTGACGGACCGGCGGCAGTGCGTGCGGCTGGGGAAGAATGTCTCAGAGACTCGGACTATCAACACAGGAACTCCACAGGGCTGTGTACTTTCTCCTCTGCTCTTTTCCCTGTACACCAACTGCTGCACCTCCAGCCACGACTCTGTAAAATTGATCAAGTTTGCAGACGACACCACCCTCATCGGACTCATCTCGGACGGCGATGAGTCTGTCTACAGGAGGGAGGTGGACCGGCTGGTGTCCTGGTGCAGCGATAACAACCTGGAGCTCAACTCCCAGAAGACAGTGGAGATGATCGTGGACTTCAGGAAAGTCTCAGCATCCCTGCCCCCCCTTGCCCTGACAGACTCTACCATCACCACCGTGGACTCTTTCCGCTTCCTTGGCACCACCATCACCCAGGACCTCAAGTGGGAGCCGACCATCAGCTCCATCATCAAGAAGGCCCAGCAGAGGATGTACTTTCTGCCAAGCTGCCGGCGCAGATGATGGTGCAGTTCTACACGGCCATCATCGAGTCCATCCTCACCTCCTCCATCACCGTGTGGTACGCTGGAGCCACAGCCAGGGACAAACAGAGACTACAGCGCATTGTGCGCTCTGCTGAGAAGGTGATCGGCTGCAGCCTTCCATCTGTCCAGGACCTGTACGTCTCCAGGACTCGGGGACGAGCAGGTCGGATCACAGCTGACCCTTCTCACCCTGGACACGGACTATTTGAGCCACTCCCCTCGGGCAGGAGGCTACGGTCCATCCGGACCAGAACCTCCCGCCACAAGAACAGTTTCTTTCCCTCTGCTGTTGGACTCATGAACACTTTGTAACATCTGTCACTTTAACAATATATTATATAAGAACAATCTATTTGCACTACCATTTGCACATTGCACTACCTGCCAACTGTACATTCTGTATAAAGTCTATCTTAGTCTATTTTATTCTAATTTTATTTTATGCATGCCTTTTATTTTATCCATTGCTGTATGTTACACCTACGCCGAAGCAAATTCCTATGTTTGTGAATTTCACTTACAATGGCAATAAACCGCTTTCTGATTCTGAAAAAAAAAAAAAAAAGAATACTTTATAACACCTGCCACTTTAACAACATATTATATAGAACTATCTATTTGCACTGACAATTTGCACTACTGTCTATCCAACTGTACATTTCTGTATATAGTCTTATTTTATTTTATTCTTAATCTTATGCATGCCTCTTTTATATATTTTGCTAATATTTTATTCATTATTTTATGTTTTATGTTGCACCTTACGCTGAAGCAAGTTCCTATGTTTGTGAATTTTGATCACTGACAATGGCAATAAACCGATTCTGATTCTGATTCTGATTGAGGAGGAGCAGGAGGCAAAGGCTGAGCTGCAGAGAGGAATGTCAAAGGCCAACAGTGAAGTGGCTCAATGGAGATCCAAATATGAGACTGATGCTATTCAGCGCACTGAGGAGCTGGAGGAGGCCAAGTAAGTGGGGCAATCCTTTAAGTAGAAGAGAGGTACTTCTTGTATTAATAATGTTGGCTTGTTTTTCACCCTTTCCTTCATCACAGAAAAAAGCTGGCCCAACGTCTGCAGGAGGCTGAGGAATCCATTGAGGCTGTGAACTTAAAGTGTGCCTCTTTGGAAAAGACTAAGCAGAGGCTGCAGGGTGAGGTGGAGGACCTCATGATTGATGTGGAAAGAGCTAATTCTCTGGCTGCCAATCTGGACAAGAAGCAGAGGAACTTTGACAAAGTAAAAAATAATCATGAATAAATATAATTCTGATTTTTTCTTTTTAATCCAACTTTCCTTTATTATCATTTTGCATAGAATGACATACAGAGCTGGCATTTATGAGAACAACAAAGGTAGAAACAATAACAATAGTACTCTATGTCTACCCTTTAACATCCCACCCTCATAACCCCTTTATCCAGGACTACCATACACGCATGCACACCGGACGGGGCAGGGAACCAGTCCCTGCTTCCGAACACAAAAACATCACACATATACACATATAACATATAGTTACACGCACATAAATAAAAGAAACTCAAAACAAAAAGGAAAGAGTAACAAAATAAAAATTATAATAAATAAATAAATAAATAATAATAAATAAATAAAAATTATTAAAACATATAATAATAATAATAATAATAAAAAAATATTATATGCCCTCAGATATTAGTCGGTCTACGTATCAGGAAGCAGAATGATCGTGTCCACCAGTGCCAAAAAGGGATGCCATGTCCGCCTGAATTTGTTGAGGGAACCTTTAAGCGAGAACCGAAGTTTTTCCAGTTTCAAATTATAAAGTACATCCCTCACCCATTGGTCATGAGATGGGGGGTCAGAAACTTTCCACTTGAGTAGAATTAATCTGCGAGCCAACAAGGTAGTAAAAGCCAAAGCCTGTTTTAAGGGACCAGATAGGTCTGTATTAAGCAGGACACCAAATATAGCGGATATCGGGTTAGGGGATACAGTCAGGCCATAGGCTCGGCTAAGTGTATCAAAAATATTCACCCAGAAATTGTTCAGCTTGGGGCAGGCCCAGAACATATGAGTGTGATTGGCTGGGAATTGTCCACATCTGTTACATTTATCAGAAACGGATTGGTAAATCCTCGACAATTTTGCATTTGTGTAATGTATCCTATAGAAGACTTTACATTGAATCAGAGCATGTCGCGCGCATATCGAAGAGGAGTGTATTAGTTTTACAGCCATGTCCCACTGTTGTTCAGACAAGGTCACGTGTAGTTCTTCTTCCCAGCATCTTTTAGTAGAGGAGATTGACCTTGACAGTGTTGCGTCTATCATACGAAACAAGACTGAGATACAATGCTTCTGCTGTGGGTCAACTTCCAAGAGGGAGTCTAAAAGCGTTTCAGGAGGACGATTAGGGAAGTGGGGAAACTGTTTCTTAACAAAATCTCTTACTTGCAGGAAGCGGAAGAAATGCGAATTAGGCAAGTCGTAGTTGGACGCTAAGTCGACAAAGGATGAGAAAGTATTATCACTGTAGAGCTCCTTAACCTTTTTAAGTCCTTTATTATGCCAGATTTTGAAGGCCAGATCTGAAACTGAAGGAGCAAAATTGCAATTCTTCAATAAAGGGGACAATAATGAAGGACCCTGCAGGCCAAGCTGTTTCCTGAATTGCCTCCAAATAGCCACTGTTGCTTTAACTACAGAATTTTCTCCAGCAAGAGACAAGGATAGGGGAAGTTGAGAACATAAAATGGAAGATAATGCATAACGACTAGATGTTTTCTCCATTTGCACCCACACAGGCAAGTGAACTGTATCCTCATGCATCCAATATAAAAGCTTTTGAATGTTCGCAGCCCAATAATATTGTCTAAAGTTGGGGAGGGCAAGACCACCCTCGCGTTTGGATGATTGCAAAACAGACTTACGAATTCTGGCTGGTTTTCCGCCCCATAGAAATTTTAGGATACTTTGGTCCAATTTATCAAAAAAAGATTTGGTAAGAAGTACAGGAACATGTTGAAAAAGGTACAAAAATTTAGGTAAGATAGACATCTTAATCAGATTAACTCGTCCAGCCAGTGACAAGGGTAAAAGAGGCCAACGATCAAAATCCTTCCCGACACTTTCAAGAAGAGCCATGAAGTTACTTTTAACCATATTTGGTATGGAAGAGGATATAGAGATACCTAAATATCTAAAGCCTGATTCTGACCATTTGAAGGGCGACATGGATTTAGGTAGTTCTTTGGCTAGGGAGTTCAGGGGAAACAGCTCGCTTTTTTGGTAATTAACTTTATACCCCGAGAGAGAACCATACTGCTCCAGAATCTCAAAAAGCACGGGTAAAGAAGACAAAGGGTTAGAAATATAGAGAAGCAGGTCATCCACGTAAAGAGATACTTTATGAGTGACCCCAGATCTAACAATCCCTTTGAGTCTATCCTCTGAGCGCAACCAAATGGCAAGAGGCTCTATCGCGATGGCGAATAATAATGGTGAGAGGGGGCAGCCCTGTCTAGTGCCCCTCCCAAGAGAGAAGGGCAAAGACAGGGTGCTATTTGTTTGTACCGATGCCATCGGAGAGGAGTATAGCAGCTTCACCGAAAGAATAAAATCCTTACCCAACCCGAATCTTTCCATCACTTCGTAAAGAAAACTCCACTCCACACGGTCAAACGCTTTTTCTGCGTCAAGGGACACTATGATCTCCGGTGTTGAACCACAAGGCGTGTGGATAATATTTAAAAGACGCCTGGTGTTATGATGGGAATGGCGCCCAGTCATGAAGCCAGTCTGGTCCAAGGAAATCATCCCGGGTAACACACGTTGAAGGTGAGATGCCAAAACTTTAGAAAGAATTTTAAAATCTACGTTAAGCAGTGAGATGGGCCTGTAGCTACTGCATAAAAGTGGATCCTTGTCTTTTTTTTAAATCAGAGATCAGACAGAGTATTGGGAAGACTGCGTTTCGAAAAGGCTTCATTATACATATTCTTCAACACAGGTGCCAAAAGATCAAGATTGGCCTTGTAGAATTCGGTCTATCTGTGGGAAAACGATATGTTGAAGCGCATCCCGTGCACTAGGCGGTGAATTAGACGTGTACAGTTCGGAATAAAATTTGACAAATGCTTCATTTATCTTCCTGGGATCAGATACGACCTCATCTGTGTCAGACTTAACACTTGAAAAGAGTTTTGAAGTAGCTTCAACCCGAGACTGATAGGCTAAGAGTTTCCCAGCTTTATCACCGGACTCAAGAAAGCTTTGCTTTACTTTCATTAGCTGAGTCACAGCCACTGTAGTAGTAGTTAGGTTAAGATTAGCTTGGAGCTTGACTCGTTCGGTGTAAAGATTAGGATCTGGGTGCGAGGAGTAGCTGTTGTCAATCTCCTTTATTTTGCTCAACAAATCCGTTGCTTGAGCCGACTCTTCTTGTTTTAATTTGGAAATAAAACTTATAAGCTGACCTCTCATGTAGGCCTTTAATGCCTCCCAAAGTATACCTCTAGAAATCTCTGGTGCATCATTCAGCTCCAAAAAGAGTGTAATATGGGTCCTTAGAAAATTCCTGTAATCATCCCTTGTCAATAAACTGGAATTGAACCTCCATCGTCGAATGAATTCCCACTGCTAACTCGAAAGAAACAGGCGCATGATCAGATATGGCTATGGTGTGGTAGTCGCAAGCTTGAATTTTGGAAAGTAACCTGATATCGACAAGAAAGAAATCAATACGTGTATAAGTGTAGTGAGCGTGGGACAAGAAGGAGAATGCTTTCACCATGGGATTCCTAGACCTCCATGGATCTACAAGCCCCAGGTCTTCTTTTAAAACATTAAGTGTTTTTGAGGATTTAGTTAGTGGAAGGGTTTTAATTGAGGACCTATCGAGTGATACATCCTGAATTAAGTTAAAATCTCCCCCAATGATAAGGTGATAATTTTCAAACCCCGGCAGCAAGGAAAAAAGTTTGACTACAAAGGAGTCATCGTCCCAGTTTGGACCATAGGCACTCACCAGTACTACCAAAGAGCCCAGCAAGTTACCCGATACAAGGACAAAACGGCCATCTGGGTCGGCTATGACTTTATGTTCTTCGAACAGAACGGTACTACGAATAAGTATAGCAGCCCCTCTGGCCTTAGCATTAAATTTGGAATGATAAACACGGGAAATCCAATTTCTTTTTAATCACATTGTTTCTCTATTTCGCAGGTGGGTCTCTTGAAGAAAAACAATGTCCCCTTTTAATTGTTGCAAGTGGGCTAGAACCTTATTGGCTTTGATCGCATTTCCGACCCCCCTCACATTCCAAGAGATAAACTTGAGGTTATTAGTCATACCTTATAATGTTCTTAATGTTCTGGTTCATATGTAGGTCTGCAGGAGGCGGACATCGCATGAAGAGAGCTGAGGCTGGAGATAGAGGGCTGGAAAGAAAAGAGAAATAGAAGAAAAAATAAAGGAAAAAAAAAAAAGGGGGGGCACAAACACAACAAACACACAACAAGCATACAACAAGCACACAACAATAACAAACCCTGAGCCTGGAACCCGCTAGAAACAAAAAGAGCTTGAGTGTCCATTGCACAACAGGGTGCAACACTACCCTGCATAGAAAAAAGCATATCCATACAAATAGGCCTCCGGTTATGGCAGATTGTCTCACTGACGTAATACAAGGGAAAGAGAAAGTGTAGCCATGTATTCCCCCTTAGAAAAAATAATAATTGAGTAAATAAATGGATGGAACAAATATGAGGTAGAAGTAGCAAGTACCCCACAGTAACAGCAAATAAAAATAAAGCAGTTAAACAATATTTATATCTTGATTGCAAAATGAACAACGAAAATGCAGCAGAAATACTCTTGGCAGTCTTAGATTGATCAGGCACCTGAAGAAACCTGCAGAAGCTTCTCAGCTAGTTGAACGGCGTAGTGCAATGTGATTTCTGGCGTCTTCGGGTGAAGCGAGTCGCTTCCAGCCTCCCTCGTGCGTGACGATAAACAACCTGGCCGGGTAACGAAGCGATGGCCTGAGACCCAAGTTGTATAGCTCCTTCATAACTCCGCGGTAGGCATTGTGCTGCTCTAGTACCTCAGGGCAGTAGTCTTCAACGATATGAAGAGGGTATTCCTTATAGCGGAGTTTCCCCCGTAGTTCCCGTGCCTTGCGCGCAACAAGCTCACGGGTCTGGAAACTGTGAAAGCAAGCGACTACTGCCCGAGGTTTAGCATTAGGCCCTGGTTTAGGAACAAGCACGCGATGGGCTCGGTCCAATTCCGGAGCCGCCTTCAAAACGTCCTTCCCAAACACATCCAAAAGTAACTCAGAAAAGAAAGCAGTAGGCCGAGGCCCCTCAATATCTTTGGGAACACCTATTATACGAATGTTATTGCGGCGGCTCCTACTCTCCAAATCAACTAGCTTAGCTTTAAGCCTAGCATTGTCCTCCATAACCGCAGCCAACTTGCCTTCTATTTCGTGCAGCCTCCCCACCGTGTCGGTGGCTTCTTCCTCCAATGAAGAAATTCTCTTTTGGTGGTCGTTAATGGAGGACTGGACATTGTCAAACTTTGATTCCAGTCGTCTGATTGAGGCATTAAAGTCTGCCGACAACGATGCCCGATGGTCATCTAGTATAGCTTTTAGCATAGCCACGATGGGCTCGCTGACCGCTTCTTCCTTTTTCTGTTGCTCCATTTTCGCTCTCGTTGTCATTTTATTAGTCTGTGGTTCTACATACGATGATATAAGATGGCTACAGTCGCTTTTCCGAACCGGTAGTGAGTAGATAATAAAGTAAGAATGATAAAGGCAGGAGCCTCCGCAAAAACAGTCACTCCATGACGCCGACCAACCCGGAAGTCTGATTTTTTTTTATTAATACGTGCTAACTCAAGTCAAACATTGCATATATGTGTTATTTATGTTTTTCATTTGTTAGAGGAAATTTCTGATTTGACTGAGCAAATTGGAGAGACTGGAAAGAGCATCCATGAGTTGGAGAAGGCCAAGAAGACTGTTGAGACACAGAAATCTGAGATACAAACAGCCCTGGAAGAAGCAGAGGTATTAATAAATCAATGGTTAATAAGAGTTATTAATAAAATAAGTGTATATGAAATAGTCCTTAATTAAATGATTTGACATAATTCGAAAGGGCACTCTAGAGCATGAAGAAGCAAAGATTCTCCGTGTCCAAATTGAACCTTTGAACCAGGTCAAAGGTGAGGTTGACAGGAAACTGGCAGAGAAGGACAAGGAGATGGAGCAAATCAAGAGGAACAGCCAGAGAGTTATGGACTCCATGCAGAGTACTCTTGATTCTGAGGTCAGGAGCAGGAATGATGCCCTGAGAATCAAGAAGAAGATGGAGGGAGATCTCAATGAGATGGAGATTCAGCTAAGCCATGCCAACAGACAGGCGGCTGAAGCCCAGAAACAGCTCAGAAACGTCCAGGGTCAGCTCAAGGTAAGAAACAAGACAGATGTTCAATTGAAATGTGTTTTAAAATTACCTCCATGACATTTTTCTGTTACCAGGATGCCCAACTTCACCTTGATGATGCAGTAAGAGGACAGGAAGATATGAAGGAGCAGGTGGCCATGGTGGAGCGCAGAAATGGTCTGATGTTGGCTGAGATTGAAGAGCTGAGAGCTGCTCTGGAGCAGACGGAGAGAGCACGTAAAGTGGCTGAGCAGGAGTTGGTGGATGCTAGTGAGCGGGTTGGACTGCTTCACTCTCAGGTTTGGGTCTTGAAATCAGCAATATTTACAGTACAGAACAGAAAAAGCAAACCATGCATTCCTCTGTCAAACAGAATACCAGTCTTCTGAACACCAAGAAGAAGCTGGAGTCTGATCTGGTCCAGGTTCAGGGTGAAGTGGATGATTCTGTTCAAGAAGCAAGAAATGCTGAAGATAAAGCCAAAAAGGCCATCACTGATGTGAGCTCAAAGATTTAAACACATGGATGATCAAATCTGTGTACACAAGAACAAATTTACAACAACAACAACATTTCAGGCTGCCATGATGGCTGAGGAGCTGAAGAAGGAGCAGGAGACCAGTTCTCACCTGGAGAGGATGAAGAAGAACCTGGAGGTCACTGTCAAGGACCTGCAGCACCGTCTGGATGAGGCTGAGAATCTGGCCATGAAGGGCGGCAAGAAACAGCTCCAGAAACTGGAGTCCAGGGTGTGTGTCTACTGAAATGTTCATTAAAATTGTGCGTAACAAAGATAATATCTCTAAAATAAATTTCTAAAGGTCCGTGAGCTTGAGACAGAAGTTGAAGCTGAGCAGAGACGAGGAACTGATGCCATCAAAGGAATCCGTAAATATGAGTGAAGAGTCAAAGAGCTTACTTACCAGGTAATTTCTGTACTTCTCCATACAAATTGAAATAGTAAAGTCATCTTGAACGCTTGAATGAAATATGTTATGCACAAATTAAACTATGAAGACAATTGGTTAACTGAAAAATGCAGAATGCTGTTACGCAGTGTGGTGTATCTTAGAGTGAGGTTGAAAACTGCATTTGTAACAGCTTATCATACTCTTTCACTAACTAATTTGTACGCAAGTTGAACAGCCTTTTTGTCAACCGTGGCTTTAGAAACACAAACTAACAGATAAAACGTGAATGTGTTTTGCGGCGTCTGCATTTCGATACCCGTTGTCTTTAGGTATATTTGGACTATATGATAGGACCAAGTGTGGTCAGCTTCAGTGGAGTTTCTAAACTAGGCTGTGACATGGACATAGACATTTTTTCTTCTCACATAACTTCTCTTTAACACTTTACTCTCCTCTCTCAAACTCAAACAGACTACGCTGTTTTACTGGGTCTAGGAAGCTTAGTGCTCAAGCCCGTTGCATTCTATTGGTGCATTTCAGTTCATGTATAGGAGCCCGCACTTTCCGAGTTGCGTTGAGGAAAATTTAAGATGGAATACCCATCTCATAAAATTTCAACTACCTTCTAATTTTAAGAACCCAGAGTTGGAAAATCCAGAAGGTTGAGCCCTGATTTAGGAGAAAGGTAAACATAACTTTAGTATTAGTAGTAGTCCTTGAGTTTCCTGTTGATTGTCCCTGTTATCCTCGTTCATGCTAATGTTGCAAACAGTCAGTCACAGCTGGCCTGCCAGAGGAGGGGAGGGAGATGTGCTCCAGTATGAGAACTGTTAGTGTTGAGAATTTGTACTTCACATGAGAAAAGAGTACTTATTAATTTGACCCCATTTAAAAGACAAATGTAATTTTTGTACTCCACTGCATTTCTAATAAAGGATCCAAGTACAAAGTACTTCTGCGGAGCAGTTTTCTACATCTTTTGCTCTATTAAAGCCTTATGACTCTTGCACAAAGACTTGATTTGTGCTGATGCGCTGTTACAAACTCACAATAAAGGCTTTCCCTTACAGGTTGTGGGTGCGATGGCACTGATCAGACAGTTTGTAGTAACATCACTTGTCAGTGATTTTAGGAGTTTGTAACAATATCTGCAGTCTCACAAGCTGATTCTTGTTTTGTTTTGGAAACAGTAATAAAAAAAAACATGAAAAGCTGAATTCCTTTTTTCAACCAAATATGTCGTTAGTCTTTCTTTTCTAGTCCTTTAAAACATGTATATTAATTATACAGGGTGGACTGGAAAGGATAAGGCCATAAAACATACTTGCATTACTTATATCTATCTACAAGGAAAACTGCACTACTTTAACTACTTTTGCTCAAGTAGTGAAAACCAGTTGTTTGACTGCCTCTGAGTAAGAGTAAAATAGTATTTGGAGAAACTACAACTCAAGTAAGACTAAGTGTCTTGACATAACATCTGATTCATCAGATCAAATCAAACTTTATTTATAAAGTGCTTTTCATTTAAAAAATGCAACACAAAGTGCTTTACAGTGAATTAAAAACATTCCCACACATTCCCACATCCTAAACAAACAACAATTCTCTCTGAGAATTATTATAATTATTAAAATGGTATATAATTATTAAGCAGAAATAATCATAGCAGCTTGGATTGATGTGAAACATTTTAAACTTATAGACTGAAGGGGACAAGAAAAATGTGACCAGACTTCAAGATCTGGTGGACAAACTGCAGCTCAAAGTGAAAGCCTACAAGAGACAGGCTGAATAGGCTGTAAGTAAAAATATGTAGCTATTAGGAAATAGTAAAATACATTTGATATTGACCTCATAATAAATGTAACTTACATTAACAGGAGGAGCAGGCCAACAGTCACATGTCCAGGCTCAGGAAGGTTCAGAATTAACTTGAAGAGGCACAGGAGCGAGCTGATATTTCTGAAGCTCAGGTCAACAAGCTCAGAGCCAAGAGCCGTGATACTGGAAAGGTAGTATCTAGTACCAGACCTTGTTTATATCTAGTTAAAAACAACTATGCATCTGTTTAACGTCTGTCACCTAAACAAACACTTTGTATTCTACAGGTGGATGCAGAGTAAGACTGGTCATCTCGCTCCAAAATAAGTTCATAAAATATGAACCATTGGAGGTGTCAAACAGGATATATCAATAAAAACAGTGTATTTAAAAAAAATATTTTCTCGTAATTTGAAGGTCTACCCTTAGTACAAGTATGTTTGTGTGTTTTGGTTTTATATCTTTTTTTTGTTACATGCACTATACATTCAGATTTAGCACAACCATCCTGCCATTACTTTGTAGCTCTCCATGAACACTAAACCAAACTCAGTCTCACCCTTGGAAACGTGTATGTTCTATTGACTTTCATTATATTAATGTTAATGTTTCACATCCTACCTCACAGACAGAACATTCATGGTAAGTTTAGATACCTGCTCCTCCATGGTCCATAAAATCACATGTGGTGTGCCCCAGGGTTCGATTTTAGGTCCCGTGCTTTTTAAGCTGTACATGCTCCCTCTTGGTGGTGTCATCAGGAGACATGGAGTAAACTTCCACAGTTATGCTGATGATATGCAGCTTTACATCTCCATGTCTCCTGATGACACCTGGCCAATGGATGCTCTTTTTAACTGCATTTTAGACATTAAATCCTGGATGGCAGAAAACTTTCTCAAACTTAACCAGGACAAAACTGAGCTTTTAGTCATCGGTCCTGAGGCCCCGAGAGAGTTTTATCCAAACTACAGCCACAGTCTTTAACGCCATCACCACAAGTAAAAAACCTGGGCGTTAAATTTCACTCTCAGCTGACTTTTATTCCACACATTAAAAACATTACAAAAGGTTTTTATTACTTAAAGAACATAGCCAGAGTCCACCTCATTCAGTCTCAGGCCAACACGGAGACTCTGATGCATGCTTTTATCACCAGTCATATAGATTACTGTAATGCCCTGCTATCTGGTCTTCCCAAAAAGAGTACTGCAGGTTTGTAATTATTATAAAATTCTACAGCACACATCCTGACTAAGATGGGGCGGGACCACATTATACTGGTTTAAAAACAACTGCATTGGTTGTCCCTCTTGTGTTTCAGGATTGATTTTAAGGTTCTTTTACTGGCTTTTAAATGTCTTAATGGTCTTGGGCTTTCTTATGTTTCAGAACTGCTTTTACCATATGAACCCTCCCGGCCCCAGTGCTCCTCTGGCAGCCGGCTCCTAGTCATTCCCAGAGTCAGGACGCACACTCATGGCGAGGCGTCCTTCCAGTACTACGGCCCTCGTCTGTGGAACGGCCTGCCGGAGAACCTTAGGTTTTTAAGAGCAGACTCAAGAGCTTTTGATAAATATTTCATTTATATATTTGTTCTATCTATCTGTCTATATACCTGGGCTGTGTCCCACCAAAGTGGGGTAGCCTAGACAGGGCACACACCCTCACTCCCCCCCCAAACCCTCCTTCTGTGACCCCCCTCCCCCGTCTGCACCAGCGCCCCCTCCGCATCACCATCACAACTTTTTTTTTAATTTATTATTGTTCACACCTCTGCCAAGGAGGCCAAGCCCACACTGGCGTCCGCCCGCCCCCCATCCATGCACTGGATTTAATCAGACAGCCAGCATACCCGAGCGGAAAACCCCCAGGACCCGCCCCAGGCGCCACAAAGGTATGGAGGAATTCTCCAGAGGACCACACAGGGACAGCCGCCGCACCCAGAGAGGGACAACGAAACCCTAACACACCTCCCGTCCATCACCATCACCGCTGTCGCCCCTCTTCAAATCCAACACCAATTGCACAGATGATTTAAACATTATTATTGTTGATTTAAACATTATTATTGTTGATGATGATTTAAACATTTTTCTCCCCCCTCTCCGAACATTTTCTTTCATATCCTATGCTGCCCTATATTATGTATAATGTGTAAGCTATATATAGTGTCTAAAAGCATTAAAAGGAGGAGGACATTGTCCTGCAAGCCTAAGTGTAGGTATTCAGCTTGCCTTAACTAAGAAATGATGCATTAAAACAATCTTAAAACATTGGGAGAGGGTCCAGGTTCAGATTATTTCCAATCATCCCACAACAACAACAGTAACAGTAATAACTAAAGGTGCACCTAGATAACGTCGCCCCCATCCAGGCGCCCCCATCCACCATACAAACCCCCAGAGAACCCCGGATCCAGATGGCCATCTGGACCACACCCCTAAGCACCAGCCAGCCACTCCCTCTCGGCACCCCGAAACCAGACCTGACGATACCACCCAAGCCCGCTAGCAATCCCCCAAACAACCCAGCACTCAGATGGACTCACAGACCAACGCCAGCACCAACCCAACGTCCCAGGAGAGGCCACACCAAATAATATATTTCTAAAGTTTAGCTGTGATGATGTTGGGGAAAGGGCACCTTGATTTAAGGTTTAAGGACTGATCTAAACCACACCACACTGCACCAGGGTCAGCGGCACAGCCCAGTGTGGGCACTTCCACAGCAGGGCCTCAGCCGAAGCTGGTTTCCCCCTGCCGCTTCATACCAAGACCAGTCCTCTACCACACCCATCCATTCATTCATACACAAACTCTCTCCATCCATCCCTATCCTGAGCAGCCTCTCTCCCTTGCACCACAGTCATCCCTCTTGAATTCAACGTTCTTCTTACACCCTCTGTCCATCCCATTCGCGGTCTTCCTCTCATTCTCACTCCACTCACATCAGATTCATATACCTTTTTCACCAATCGCTCCCTTTCCATCCTCTCCAAATGTCCAAACCATCCCAATGCCTTTTGTTCTGCTCTATCAGCCAACTCTTGCAACACACCAGTTCTCTCTCGGATGTCTTCGTTTCTCACACGATCCATGCGCGTCACACCACACATACTCCTCAGACATCTCATCTCAACTACATTCAACTTCCTCTTCTCCGCAACTTTCAAACTCCACGTTTCCGCCCCATACAACGCAGCAGGCACCACCACACCCTCATACAATCTCCTTTTCGCATCCATTCCCAGTGACCTACATTCAAACACTCTCTTCATTCCCCCCCATATCTTACGTACTTCATTCATTCTAAACTCTACCTCACCCCCCATTCCACCATCCACACCAACGTGCGACCCCAAATACTGAAAACACTCTACCTCTTCCAACAACTCCCCATTTAATGCCACATTCAACCTACGTTCATCCTTTGACCTCGTGCACCTCATCACCTTACTCTTATTAACATTTACTCTCAACTTCCTTCTGTCACACACCCTTCCAAACTCCTCAACCAAACGTGCCAAGCTCACCTCTGAATCAGCCACTAGTGCAGTATCATCTGCAAACAACAACTGATTCATACTCCATTCGCTGCCATCAACATTCACCATGCTCACACCCTTACCTGACACTCTTGCATTCACCTCTTTTACCACACCATCCATATACACATTAAACAACCACGGAGACATCACACATCCCTGACACAAACCAACCCTTACAGGAAACCACTCACTCATGCTATTTCCCACTCTCACACACGCTCTACTGTTTCTATAAAAACTCTTCACACCTTCCAACAATCTACCATCAATACCATACAAACTCAACACAACCCACAACGCCTCTCTATCAATCCTATCATACGCCTTCTCTAAATCCATAAACGCCCAAAACACCTCCCTCCCCTTAGCCAAATACTTTTCACACACCTGTCTCACAGCAAACACCTGGTCCACACATCCTCTACCTCTCCTAAAACCACACTGCTCTTCACCAATCATACACTCAGTGAAATATATTTGTTATATTTACTAATCCTATTTATTGTGTTTGGCTTACTATTTTATATGTATTTATTTCCAAGTTTTACTCTATTTCTATTTATTAATTTCCCCATATTTATTTATCTATTCTTTTATCCATTTTAGGCTCTGCAGTGTTTCCTCTGAGGGGCCCTCTGTACTGGGAGCAGTGGTCGGCTGTGGCTGCTGGGCACTGGCTTATGGGCCCCTGGTGGAGGTTTGGTGTGCGCCTTATCTCTCCTCTGGGCCCAGAGTCTGTGTCCTGTAGCTGCGGACGACTCTCTGCTCGTGGTGCTGACGGTTCCTCTGATGGTGCTTCTTCTACTGGTGTATCTGTACTCAGCCTTCTGTATCTTAGAGTATGTGTGTGTGTGTGTGTGTGTGTGTGTGTGTGTGTGTGCGTGCGTGCGTGCGTGTGTGTGTGTGTGCGTGTATGTATGTGTATGCCTGCATATAAGTATATGCATGTGTATGCGTGTGCATAGACGTGTGTGCGTGTGGGTGGGTGGTTGCTTGGTGGGGTGGGGGGAGGTTGGGTGGGAAATGGTCATGTGTGGGAATGTTTTTAATGCACTGTAAAGCACTTTATGGTACATGCTTTGTATGAAGAGCACTTCATAAATAAAGTTTTATTTGATTTGAAATAAATAAACAAACTGACAAAATTGTCCAAAAGATCATCAACAGTCTAAGTTTCTTTGCATGCTGCCACGATGTGTTACCCACCAGATTTCTAAAGTCTGTCCTAAGCAAGTCTGTTAGCGCCACTCACTCACATAGTTAACATGTCGCCAGGATGTCCAACCGGGCCTTGAAAACTGCGGTCATCAAGCTTCTCTCAAAGAAGAGAAATCTTTATCTCACACGTGGTGAGAGCTCACGTGTGCTGCTCCGCAGCTCATTGCTGCACAATGAGCTTTACTGTGGTACACTCTGAACCAGCACGAGGACCCAGTCCAGATGGGCACACACCATAAAGCCAAGGTACTAGCTAGCTGGCATGATAACTGGGGCATCACTTCAATAGAGACATGTGTAGCTTATTCATAGTTAACATGTCGCCTGCTGTCGCCGCATGTTGACTTCCTGCTGACGTCACATCCGGTGAGTCTATTCTGCGTTTGCGAGTTGATCGTTCTCCACACTTTATTGTTAATCCACGAATTATACAAAAACTATCTTACCCTCCTACACATAATTGAAAGTTTGATTGCTCCCTAAACAACCCGGAGCCTCATTTAGCTCACTTTGTTCAGTATTTCGTGGATTAAATCCCCCCCTGCCCGCTAGCATCAACCGGAGCTAGCCTAGCCGACTAGCGCCATGGCTGGCCCGTCCTCCGCCTCTTTCGCCCTTACCTGTTCAAGTTGTCATATGTTGAGTCAGAACCCTGCTTCCTTCACTGACGACAGGGAGAGTTGCGTGAAGTGTAGCGTAGTGGTAACTTTGGAAGCCAGGGTTACAGAGTTAGAAGCGCGGATCCGCATTGTGGAGGAGCTAAAGTCTAGCTATAGCCAGGTCGTAGCATCAGGTTTACCGGACCGCGCCGCAGGTAGCAGTGTTAGCAGTAGCAAGGCTAAGCCTCAGGGTAAGTCCAGCCCCCCAGCGCCTCCCGCGCAGCCGGGACCAGACCAGGAACAAGACAGGGATAGATTTGTGACAGTTCGGAGGGATCGATGCGCTAAACGCCAGCCTTTAGTGCACCATAAGCTTCCCGTCTGCAATAGGTTTGCCCCACTCGGCGATCACACGCCCGCCGAACGTGACACTCTGGTGATTGGAAGTTCCATAGTTAGAGACGTGAAGCTGCCAGCAGCCTCAGTTAGGTGTTATCCGGGGGCCAGAATGGGTGACATCGAAGGAAACCTTAGGCTTTTAAAACAGAGTAGTCAGAGGTTCCGTCGTATCGTGATTCACGGAGGTGGTAAGGACTCCCGGCGGAGACAATCAGCAGCGCTCATATTGCAGGTTTGAGCGGTGGTGAATTGGCGAAGTCGAAGTCAAGACACCGTAATATTTTCTGGTCCCCTCCCCAATCGGGTCAATGCTGAAATGTACAGCCGCTTTTCAGCATTCAACTGCTGGTTGTCTAACCAGCAGGTGCCCTCAAAACAACGTAGTCTTTGTTGACAACTGGAGTGCGTTTTGGGGAAAGCCCGGGCTCATACGCAGGGATGGCATCCATCCGACTTCGGAGGGTACATCACTTTTAGTTCGGAATTTGGCCGATAGCCTTAGTCGCCTAAAGTGACGCTCTAAATGTGAGTCCCGGGTGCAGAGGAGCTGATTAAGTCTCTCCTCTGTCGCTAAGCTCTCGCCCGCGCTGTCACAGATCAAGTGTTCAGAGTCAAAGCAAATAGAGACTGTGCATGTCCCTCGTGTAAATAATAAGTCAGATCCAAACACCGATAATTTAGGTGTCAGACCAAATAACTTAATACAAATAATCCCTACACATGATACAAATAAACTAATAAATAAGCATGTAAAATGTGGACTGCTAAACATTAGGTCAATTTCCTCCAAATCACTTTTAGTTAATGAACTAATTAACGATTATAATATTGATCTTTTAGGTTTAACTGAAACTTGGCTTCAACAAGATGATTATGTCAGATTAAATGAGGCCACCCCACAGAGTCATGTTAACTTTCAAGCTGCCAGGAGCTCAGGCCGGGGAGGTGGGGTGGCAGTAATCTCACATTCTAGTTTACTCCTGAGTCCTAAAATTAATAATGAGTCTTGCTCATTTGAAAGCCTTATCCTATCAATCACCTGCCCAAACTGGAGAAACCAAAAAGCTGTTTTGCTCATAATAATCTATTGACCTCCCGGTCCTTATTCATTATTCTTAACAGAATTCTTTGACTTCCTATCAAATTTAGTATTAGACTGGGAAAATATTGTGGTGGTTGGGGATTTCAACATTCATGTGAATGAAAATAATTACCTCAGTAATGCCTTTAGCGCTTTATTAGATAGCATTGGTTTCACTCAAAATGTAAATAAACCAACCCACAGTCACCAGCACACTCTGGACCTGGTTCTAACTTATGGAATAGAGATTAGTGACCTAAATGTCTTCCCCCAAAACCCAATAATGTCAGATCACTTCCTAATTACCTTTCAGTTTATTCTCAAGGACTATCCAGCTCCTCAGACTAAAACTATAATGAAAAGGACAATATCTGAAAAATCTATTTTAAAGTTTAGAGAAATAATAGAGCCAATATTTAATGTTATGTCATGTGATCCTGTCGTTAACAGCGCCAGTCCCAGTGCTATCGATAACTCTGTTGACTCAATGGTCAACTCTCTAAAATCTGCTTTTGATGTTGCAGCTCCACTTAAACAGAAAGTAATCAGGCCAAAACGAGCCTCCCCCTGGTACAATGAAGAACTACGTTCTCACAAACAAAGGGTAAGAAAACTAGAAAGATCCTTACGCCGCTCCCACACAGAAGAATCCCTAAAAGAATGGAAAACTTGCCTTCTGTCTTATAAGCAGGCTCTGCGTAAGGCTCAAACCAGATATTATTCAAATTTAATAGAAGTAAATAAAAATAACTCTAGATTTCTCTTCAGCACTGTAGCCAGGCTGACAAACTGTCACAGCGCAGTAGAACCCTCAATACCAGTTACTCTAAGCTGCAATGACTTTCTTCTATTCTTTAGCAGCAAAATCACAACTATTAGAGATAAACTAAATGCAATTACTCCCACTATCAGTACTGAGCAAGCCCAGACTGCAAAGCTAGTGTCCCATACAAATCCTTCAGTAATACTAGATAGGTTCACTGCTGTTGATCAGGCAGAGATAACTTCAGTCATTATGTCCTCCAAAACATCAACTTGTATTTTAGACCCAATCCCAAGTAGACTCCTCAAAGAAATTGTCCCCCTAATTATAAATCCCATTCTTAATATAATAAATACTTCACTTGAAAGCGGTTATGTCCCGCAGTCCTTCAAATATGCAGTGATTAAACCACTTTTGAAAAAGCCTAATCTAGACCCCGACACACTGGCAAAATATAGACCTATTTCTAATCTGCCCTTTGTCTCTAAAATCCTTGAAAGAGTTGTGATTAAACAGCTTTGTCGCCACCTGCAGGACAATAATTTATTTGAAGTTTTTCAGTCAGGGTTCCGTGCGTACCACAGCACTGAAACTGCACTAGTTAAAGTCACAAATGATCTGTTATTAGCTGCTGATGATGGACAGGTCTCAATTCTGGTTCTGTTGGACCTCAGCGCAGCGTTTGATACCATCGACCACAACATTCTACTTCAGAGGTTAGAATGTGATATAGGTGTCAGTGGAACCGCCCTTAGCTGGTTTAAATCCTATCTATCTGATAGGTACCAGTTTGTTAATGTAAACCAGAGTTCTTCCCCATGTTCTAAAGTAACCTACGGTGTGCCGCAGGGTTCAGTACTCGGTCCAGTTCTGTTCACACTTTATATGCTGCCCTTAGGTATGATCATCAGAAAGCATGGCATTAACTTCCACTGCTATGCAGATGACACTCAGCTGTATTTATCAATGAAACCTGATCAGACCCATCAAGTAGACAGACTTAGTGCCTGCGTGAAAGACATAAAAACTTGGATGACTCTTAATTATCTGCTCCTTAATCCTGAAAAACCGAGGTCATTCTGCTGGGCCCTAAGCACCTGCGAGACTCTTTATCTGACCAGATAGCTTCTCTGGACAATATCTCTGTAGCCCCCAGCTCTACTGTAAGAAACCTTGGGGTCCTATTTGACCAAGATCTCTAGTTCAAAGCACATATAAATCAAGCCTTTAAAACAGCCTACTTTCATCTGCGTAACATAGCCAAAATTAGAAAAATCCTGCCCAGAGATGATGCCAAAACTCATCCATGCATTTGTCACATCCAGATTAGACTATTGTAACGCCCTGCTTACAGCGTGTCCTAAAAGCTCTATAAGAAGCTTTCAATTGGTTCAAAAATGCAGCAGCAAGATTATTAACAGGTACTAGAAAAAGAGATCATATTTCACCAGTGTTGGAGTCTCTTCACTGGCTTCCTGTTGAGTTTAGAATCAAATTTAAAATCCTCCTCCTGACTTATAAAGCTATAAACAATATGGCCCCATCCTACCTCAAAGATGCAATAGTAGCGTACCATCCAAACAGAGCTCTTCGTTCTCAAAATGCTGGACTATTGTTAGTCCCCAGAGTCTCTAAAAGCACAGTAGGAGGTCGAGCATTTAGCTACCAAGCTCCTGTGTTATGGAACCAGCTCCCTGTTCATGTAAAAGAGGCCGACACAGTCTCTACATTTAAGACCAGGCTCAAAACGTTCCTCTTTGAAATAGCTTATGGTCAGGCCAGTTAGGAACAGAAATAAAAACCTACAGTTTTAGCTACGCTGCCCTTGGAGCAAGTCTGCTGGGGGAAGTATGGCAGCTTGAACACTATCCTCTGGTTCTTCCTACTTTACCTATCAACAATATTTAATATTACTTCAACTGTAGTCTGTTCATTGCTGTTCACATGTTTCTCTTTCTCTCCACTTCCCCCGGGGAGTGGAGACTGTTTCAGGCGCCGCGGCGGCTGCTCCAGTGACGACCCCCCCACCCCCACCTGTCTGGAGGATCGATCTCTACACTGGACGTTCTATGCGCCACCCGCCTGGACAGCTGGATTAGCCACACCTCGTCTGCCTGGACGAACTCCTTCTACTTTAGATGAACTGTTCCTCGTCTCCTGCTGGAGGATCTCTCTACACTGGGTGGACTGCTCCTTGTCCGCCTGGAGGAACTCTTTAAAGCCACCTCCCTCTTGAGTGGTTCTGGCTCCACAGTCCAAGTGGATCTGCAGCCTGTCCGTCCGTGGGAGTAGGATCTCTCCTTCACTGTGGTTCTCCCCGAGGTTTCTACTTTTTCCCATGGGTTTTTTGTAGTTTTTCCTCGCCGCGAAGGAGGGTCAAAGGACAGGGGCATTCTGGGACAGTTATCTGAACTGCTTTCTACCTGTGGCCCATCGAGGCAACTGTTGTTGTGATTTTGGGCATTATAAAAATAAATTGATTTGATTTGATTTGATTTATTCCACTCAGAGGGAAAAACTAGACC